>JACBWV010000945.1:0-35658 GCA_013435795.1 Chlamydomonas sp. ICE-L | reverse complement strand
ATGGAAGAGGATGGCTGTATGGCTTTTCTTGCTTGCTGTCTGTAGTATGCTGTCTGCTGGATGGCTTGCGTCTGTCTTTTGCTTGCTTGATTATGGCGGCTGGCTTGCTTGGCTGCTTTACTTGTGGCCTGGCTGGCGCTGGCTTGCTTGTCTTGGGCTTGTTGCTTGCTGCTGCAGTCTGGCCTTGGCTGGCTTGCTGGTTCCTGGCCTGCTGGCTTGCCGGATGGCTGGCTGGCTTGGCTGGCTGGCTGGATGCTGGTGGCTGGCTGGCTGGTGGTGCTGGCTGGCTGGCTTGCTGGTGCTGGCTGGCTGAGCTGGCTGGCTGCACTGGATGGCGGCGGGCGGCTGGCTGGCGGCTGGCTTGCTGGCTGGCTGGCTGCTGGCTGGCTGGCGGCTGGCTGGCGGCTGCTGGATGCTGGCTGGCGGGCTTATGGCTGGCTGCTGGCTGGCCTGAGCTCTGGCTGGCTGTCTGGTTGCGGGATGGCTGGCTGGCTGGCTTGCTGGCTCGCTGGTCTGCTGCTGGCGTGCTGGCTGATGCTGGCTGGCGTGATGTCTGGCTGGCTGCCTGGCTGGCTGGCTGGCTGCTGGCTTGCCTGCTTGCTGGCTGGGCTGGCTGAGCTGGCTGGCTGCGGGCTGCTGGCTGGGTGATGGCTGCTGGCTGGCTAGCTGGTCTGGTGGCCTGGCTTTGCCTGCCTGGCTGGCTGGGCTGGCCTGGCTGGCTGGCCTGCTGGCTGGCTTGCTGCTGGCTGGCTGTCGGCTGGCTGTGGGCGCTGGCTGGCTGCTGGTGGTGACTGCTCGGCTTTCTGGCTGCTGCTGGTTGGCCTGGCTGCCTGGCTGCTGGCTGGCGTGCCGTCTGCTGGCTGGCTGGCTGGCCTGGCTAGCTGCTGGCTGGCTGGCTGGCTGGCTGGCTGGCTGGCTGGCTGCGGGCTTGCTGGCCTGGCTGGCTGGCGGGCTGTATGCTGGCTGGCTGTCTGGCGCTGGCTGGCGGCCTGGCTGTAGTGGGCTGGCTGGCGGATGGCTTGATGGCTGCTTGGCTGGATGGCTGGCTGGCTGGCTGGCTTGCTGCTGCTGGCTGCTGTCTGGCTGGCTGGCTGGCTGGCTTGGCTGGCTGGCTGGCTTTCTGCCTGTCTGGCTTGCTGGCTTAGGCGGCTGGCTGCTGGCTGAGCTGTCTGGCTGCTGGCGTGCTGGCGGCTGCTGGCTGGCTGGCTGGCTTAGCTGGCTTGCTGGCTGTTGCTGGGCGTTGCTGGCTGGCTGGCTGCTGGCTGGCTGGCTGGCTCGGCTGGAATGGCGGGCGGCTGTCTGGCTGGCGGGCTGGCTTGTGCTGGCTGGCTGGCGGCTGGCTGGTGCTGGCTGGCTGGCTTGCTGGGCTGGCTGCTGGCTTGCTGGCTGTCTGTCTGGCTCTGCTGCGCTGCTGCTGGCTGGCTGGCTGGCCGGTGCTGGCTGGCTGGCTAGCTGCTGGCTGGCTGGGCTGGCTGGCTAGCTGGCTGGTGATGGCTGGCGGGCTGGTGGCTGCTGGCTGGCTGGCTTCTGGCTGGCTGGCTGCTGGGGCTGCATGGCTGGCTGCTGGCTGGCTGGCTGGCTGGCTGGCTGGCTGCTGGCTGGCTGGCTGGCTGGCTGCTGGACTGGCTGGCTGGCTGGCTGGCTGCTGGAGCTGGCTGCTGGCTATGCTGGCTGCTGGCTGGCTGGTCTGGATGATGATGGATGGATGGATATGCTGATAGCTTGGATGATGGAGGATGGTGGATGGAGGGGTATGTTGATTGATGGAGATGGATGGTGGATGGATTTAGATGGATGGATGGATGGATGGATGGCTGGATGGATGGTATGTCTGGATGGATGGGTGATGGATGGATGGATGGATGGATGATGGATGGATGGATGGATTGACTGGCCTGGCGGGCTGTCGGCTGGATGGCTGGCTGTCTAGGCTGCTTGTGATGGCTGGATTTGTCTGCGGCTTGATAGGATGGGATGGATGGCTGGCTGGATGGATGGATGGATGGATGGATGGATGGATGGATCGATGGAACCTGTTACAGTGGTTTCGAAGTTGGTTAACACCGCAGCGACGCGTGGTCGAATTGCTGATGAAGGGGTTTCGTCGATGCACATGTAATGGGACCGCGAGCAAAGTAATATTTTCCAAAGGCAACGGGTCCTCCCGACCCGGAACCAGGGCTCCGCTGTACGCCGCAAGGAACGGATCTGTCCGAAAATGTACAACGTCATCACGTGGTACATGATACACCAACCGATTTCTACCACTCGAAGAGTCCGTGACGGACTTCTAGAGGAGGGAAGAGTGTAACGGCATGGCTCGGTATATGTACTAGAGAATGAGTACTCGGACATCATATGAACTCCTTTGACGAGTGTAACGATTCCAATTCGATACATGGATGGATGGATGGATGGATGGATGGATGGATGGATGGACTCGGGATGGTAAAGCTTTGTTAATAGCTGCCTAGAGGGCCTCGTATGCAATGAAACATTGAGCAAGAGCCGAAATATCTTAGGGCTCTCAATTGGATTCTACATGTTTGACGCCCTTGTGATGTCCAGCTTGCGGCATGTGTGCGAGTATGGGGAACCAGCAAAAAGCTTGTTGACAGTGCAGACACCATGCACCACAAATTCCCCAATATTGTATATAAACTACCGAAATGCGGAGACAATGTGCATGATAGCTAGGCAGGACAAATATCAGCCATACTATTCTAGCTAAACAAGATGCCTTATGAGATCAGCTTTGAGAGGTACCCTACCCTAGACTCTTAGTGATTGGGGGCAGGGAAAACTTTGACTACTTACACATCGGGCAGGCCTAAATCAGTCAATTTGCGGGACCTAACAGCTGACTCCATAACAACGGCGCTTCAAACGGCCGTTAATGAAGGGCAACAAGACAACAAGGATCTCTATAGGAGTACTCTATATGTTGGGACAGATGGAGAACGACGCCGCACTTGCGCCTATAATTTCTGGCTCCAAGATAGGCCGTACCGACAACATGTACTGACCCACTTCAGGTTAGGTCATCACAATCTGGGTTTCCTCCACAGACGAGGACCTAGAATAGAAAAGACACACATGGAATGCAGAGTATGCCCTATGTAGGTGATTGAGGAGGAATATCACTTTATATTTGAGTGCCCCCCTATCAACGAGAACGATACGAAAATAGCAATCTCTTTACGACGGATACACCCGGATACACCCGGATACACCCGGATTGAAGACCACCTGGATGTGTGGCAAAGGTTAACTAAGATTTGTAGCTATTGAGCTGCCCCATTTAATGGGTGTAGACTCGTGACATGTTTGTAGCTATGAGTTGGTAGCTATATGTTTGTAGCTGTGCGTTTTTGCTGATACTGGCCCAGCCGTGGACATTGCCCGTACCTGGGCACCCGGCTTGAAGACCAAATGGATGTGTGCAAGTGGGTAGCTATGTGTGGGTAGCTATTCAGCTGCAGGGCATCAACAGCTGCTTGTCTAAGCGGATGCTAATACTGGACTGGTCGTTCACATTGCCCATACATAGGGTAGTGAACATAAATTACACCCCCACTTTGATATTGGGAGATACTGACCAACAGATGAGCGACCTCTTCGGGTACTACTTCTTGCCAAATTGGTCAGCGCTTAAAGCGCACACACGTCAAATTGGTCAGCGCTTTGTAGTGCAAAAAGCGCAAAAACTGCGCACTGCACCCACACGGAGTTGAAAAACTGCGCGAAATGCGCAGTGGGGGACAAAAAGCGTGTGCGAAATCCCGTTGCCGTGCGCGCTTTGTAGTACCCTGCTTCGGAACATGCGACCTGAAGACAGTGGCCTCCTTCTTGTCGTCGTGTTTTAGGGTCAGGACAAGCCTGGCAACTAATAGACGGATTGACTGCTACATCTACTAGTTTCACTGGACATGCCCCTAGCGTGCTTGTATCACGATTCTGGTTGGATATATGTAGTTGGAAGACCGACAAAAAAATCAGCAAACAGAATGGCACATCACATTATTTTACATTCCTCTTTGTGCATGATGTTCATGAAGTCCTCTTGACTCTGTCAAGCCGAGGGCACATTTGGTGTCAAGGGAAATGTAATCATCACCATCATCAAAAACACTGGCATGCTGCCTGAGAAGTGCTGCTGACAAACTAAACCTTCAAATCATAAGCACTAGCACGCAGCCTGGTATTTGTTTCTGCCAAACTAAACATGCAAAGCAAATGAACTGGTATACGGCCTGACCAGTGTTGACCATGAAACACTCAGATGGTAGGTGATGGATGGCTGGTATTTGAAGACGGTGAGCAGCTTAGAGTTGGCTGAACAAACATTTAACATTCCAATATACTCCAGGCCAGGGATTGGTGGCTGGTCGCAGTAATCCTAGACTTCAAATGAGCAGTCCCCCCCCCCCCCCCCCCCCCCCCCCCCCCCCCCCCTACACACACACACTGTCTACTTTAGCCCAGGGATGGGTGGCTGATCACAATTATCCCGAACGTCATTGAGCAGGTCTTCCACTCCCCCCCCCTACACACACACAGCCACAAACAGATACACACTGTCTACTTAGGGATGGGTGGCTGGTTACAATTACCCTGAGCTTCACATGAGCAGGTCTTCACCTCATCACACAAAACCTGATGCATGTATAGCAAGTTTTTAAAATGCTTTGTGTGGTAGACACATAGGGTGGGGACACGGGTTAGTATTTCGTTGGTGAAATACGTCATATTGTTCTCCCAGCTCTCATAATGCTTGTACTCGTTATCTTTGAAAACGACTTTCACAATTTCGTCAGGCCCGTACAGCTTGGTCCAGAAACCCATTAGCCAATCTTCATGATGGCCCCCGGCATACTTGGCCTCCATACCTTCTGATACCTTGAGGAACAGGTCAATAGACCAGCCAACAAAAGGCCCTTTGAGGTACCAAGACATGCTTATTCCAAAGAAGACAAACTTGCTGCTGGCAAACTCTGCTGCTCGCTTCTCAGTCATCCATGTATATAGGTGTGGAAAATGGATGTATGCGTCATCGTCAACTTTCACGACATACTTGTAGCCCCCCTTCCATACACTTAGCAGCAGCTTGCGCATGGCCATGATTGCATGGAAGCCCTTCCCATCATTCATCGTTTCCATGGAGTTGACAAGAATCAGGTCGCCGTACATAGCTTGTTCTGTGCAAGCGGTTTCAGGCAATAAGGTTTTGTCACTAGGGTAGCCAACCGCAAAAGCAACGTCGTAGTGCTTTGTGATGTTGTGGTACAAATGCCGAATAGCCAACCTTCGCTCTCGTTCGTAAACTGGCATGTACACATAGAACAACCCCAGCTTGCCCCCTTTGATTCTCCAAGGACCACTCTCCAAACCCAAGCCGCATTCATACCTATACATGGGCGAGCTTGCTTTCTCTATCTCAGAATCATTCAGCCAGCGTTCCTTGTAGTACAACTCTACCAGTTTCAACCGATTCTTATTTGCCTCATCTCTCACTTTTGAGTCCTTAGGGTCAAGCTGCTCCTCCTCTGCCGGGGCAAGGATTGAGTTGCCAGACTGGTTAGTCGCAGGGGCAGACCGGGGGAAATTTTGTGGCTGTTCTGATTCTTGGTCTAATGATTTTTGCTGAATTGCTGGGCTGGCAGGGGTTGAGGTATTGGTACAGTTGATAGAAGGGGCAGATTCAATGTGTGGTTGTGCTACTTCTTGATTTGTTACTGTTGGCTGCGTTGCTGAGCTTGCAAGGGCTGTGGAGAGTGCATCTATGAGGGCGGTCATGTGCCCCAGCCCACGCACATGAAAGAAAAGTAACTCCTCGGCATGTGCCTGGACAATCTGTATTGCCTTGGCTATGTCCCCCCCCTGATGAACAAGAACATGTTGTTCAGGGGCAACAGCTACATCAATGATGGACAGTGGACCATACAAGCGCATCCACAGGCCAACCAGCCAGAGCTCATGGTGCACACCAATCCATTTGGCCTCAACACGGCTCATCACATGTGTCAAAACATCCGAAGACATACCAATGAAAGGGCTCTTGTAGTAGTGCTGGATTCTGGGGCCAAAGAGGACGTATGGGGTTGACAGCTCAGCTGACTTCTTTCCGGCAGTGATCCATTGTTCTAGGTGTGGGAGGTGAATAAACGTGCCACCATCAACCTTGATCACGTACTTGTACCCACCCTTCCAGACTGACTCCAACAGCTGAGCAAGGAGTTTAAGGAGGTGGAAAATCTGCCCCTCGTGCCTTTCTTTGCAATTCACAAGAAGCATGTCACCTGCGCGTTCTGCCTCTGCGCACACAGCGCTTTGTATCGTCACATTTTCTGCAGGAAATGCTGCAGTATATGCTCTGTCAAATTGTGAGTCAAATTGTGCATACGACTTGCGAAGCACTTCGCGTGGATGCTGGTAGCTAGCATGTGTCTGGACCACAACTAGGCCAAGCTTTCCACCCTTCAGCTTCCAAGGAGTAGCAGCACATTTCCAGTGGTTCTCACTATTGTTCAGCGCTAGAACCTCCTTCATCCCCTCTGTGTCACCCCATCCAGCCATTAGATCCTTAGTGTCTTTGATCAAGACCTCCTTCATCGCATCAGTGTAAGCAACACTAACTAATTGGCGAGCGAGTCCTCTTTTTATAGCCAGAACCTCCTCCAGAGCATCAGTGTAAGCGACACTAACTAGTTGGCGAGCGTGTCCCTTTTGTATAGCCAGAACCCCCATTGTCTCCTCCTCTAGGTCTCCCCATCCAACCATGTGGTCCAAGGCCTCCTTCATCTCATCAGAGTAAGTTGCTGTGGGGAGGAGTGGGGGGAAAGGGGGTGGAGTGAGTGGGTGGTTGGGGTTGAGGTGGGTGGGTGGGGAAGGGGGTGGAGTGGGGGGGAAAGGGGGTGGAGGTGGGTGGGTGGGGTGGAGGTGGGGTGCGGGGTGTGGGGGAGGTAAGCGATGCTAGCTAGTTGGTGAGCCCTACCACCCACCCCCCACCCCCCGTGGAAAACCCTGGCTTCTATCTGCTGCACTCGATGCCACCTGTCGCTCCGAAAGCCAGAGTGTTGGGAGCATCCCTCGCCAATGTTCCGTGCCTCGAATTTGTTCCTGATTCCCTACTGTGCTCCAAATGTGCCCGCGGCCTGACAGAGTCAAGGGGGGCGTATGGAAGATAATGTAGAAACCTTGGAAAAATAGAGTCTATCAGAACCCACATCAGGTACCCACCTGCCCACTTCGGACTAACCATGATGAGGGGCATTACGGGATGTAACTTCGGCGTTAGCTTGAGTTTTGAGTTTCTCAGCTTTCTGTGGGTCAAGTGGGGTGGCAACAGGTGCAACACAAGCCTGATTCCAGGACTGTGGTGAAGCACTGTTGTAAGGCAAAGCACCGCGGAGATATAATTTCGATCCGACGAATGGCTCAATATTTGAGCTCCTAGAAAGAACGAAGAAATTGCCGGGTTTGAATTCCCCCAGGTGCGATTTAGTGTTAGCGGTTGCTGTCAACCGACATGGTAGCTTTGTACAGGTAAAGTAGCAGCCCGTTCCCTACTGTCGTAAGACAGGGCTCCCTTAATACCACGCCTCACCAGGCATTATCATTGTTTTTAGGGGGACTAGGGTGTAGAGCCCCCTGGAGTTTTGTATAGGATAATATCAGATAATACACAAATATTTCTCCCCACACGCCTAATAAACCTGAAGAGGCGCGACTTGAAATTATATATGGATTCTGGGTCTTGACAATATGCCGAACACAATGGCATCCTCAGAACTCGCAAACAGGAATTGTGTGATGGTCAAAATACTAACCCATTAACCCACCCACATTACCCACCCATACTCACTCATTGACCCATCCATACCACCCATACTCACCAACACGTACCCATCATTACCACCCATACACATCCCTGAGTCTTAAGTTGTGCCGATGAACTGCCCTTGTCAACACAATCTCAATGGTGGTCTACGCATATCATTTGGAGGCCTCAATACAAAGATATAAACAAACATGAGGAGGGCTGCCCCCCCCCACCCCCCCCCCACCCCACCCCCCTCCCCCTGAAAATGAGGTGCTCAGAATGACCTTACAAACGGGTCAACACATAGCAATTAATCTTGCAATTATAGCCCTATTATCAGTTTTGTTTTTTTGAATGACTGAACATTTTGAGGCCAGGGCTACTCCTGGGGGTCCTTTTAATAAGTAAACCAAGTTTAGAACAATTTATATATAAAATATGGCTGATCGTATATAGCTTGTTGCTTCTTGATGCCACCATGCTACACCACCACGACAGAAGAGCAGCAATCACTGACAGCCAGCGCGCAAAGCGAGATTTCTGACCGACGAGGAGAGGACCCATGAAGACCAGCATCTGACGCCTATGCTACCATGGGGGCTGCAATGCCTGCAAATGAACGCCAGGCAGCTAACCAGACCAGGCACAAAGCCAGTGGTTTGCTGCTATTTGCTGCTCACTCCCAATCTCAACCTGCTATCGCATAGCCTTCAATTGGATTGCTTGTACTTGCTGCTGCTGTTCGCCTATTTGGCTCTCTTGCGACTTTCATGGTAATTCCACTGCTATCTTTTACCCTTGCACCGATCATCGCATCTCATTACGACGTTCCCCTTGCATCAAGAACCCTGTCACACAATATGCTACAGCCAGATCGCAACAGAGGAGGACGACAAATGGGCAGTTTTCGGGTCAACGGCTTGCATCCCCAAGTAGGTAACAATGCACATAGCAGAAGCTGCATGGATGTGGCCTAGCAATTGCTACAATGGTCCTGAGCTCAATTTTACTGAGAGTGACAGGTCCTAATTAGTGAAGAAAGCAAGACTTTGCTCGCGCAATTAATTATCTGAGTGCGAAGATCCGTTCATTCGCTGCAGAAAAGTGGCTGACCCTGCGCCCAATCTGAGATTTTCAGGTGGGCAGGACTTCCCAACCTTTTCTTTGTCACTTTCGCCTTTCGATACGAGCACATGCAACAGCTTGAGTGGCGCAGAATAGAATGAAAGGGAAGAAAGGGGGTATGGCGGGGGGGCATTTTGAGGGGGACATGTGAATGTGGGTGGGAGTGGAGAGAAAGTTGAGGGAGGGTGGACATGGCTGGGTGGTGTGGTGTGCAAGGGAAAGAAACAGAGTGTGTGTCAAGGGAAGGGTCTGGGGAAGGGGAAGGAAGATTTAGGGGAAATTAGGGTATCATTTAGGTCATGCAGGTGTGCCGGGGGGTGGGGTGTGCGTTGGGGGGGGGGGGAGGGTGAGGGCATACAAGGGCGCTTCCCATTCTGTAACCCAGGCCAGGGCCCACGACCTGGGTGGGTGGGAGGTGGCCAACGGCCACAAGGGCTACCATACTAGTACATCCATCCATAAATCCATCCATCCATATATATATATATATATATATATATGTTAACATACTGGAATTCCCCCGCGAGCTGGCACTGGCTGGCTATCCGTTTTTTTGTGAAGCCGGGTTTTGGTTTAGGTAATCTACCGTAGCTTTACTGTACGACTAACTTCCCACCCAACTACCCACCCAGCAAAAATTCAAAATGTCAACAGAGCAGATGCGCTAAGGATAGGAACCATGCAAACCAGCGCAGACATTTAGCAGATGCTGCTGTCCCACAGCAGCACGCGACGTACAACCATCCTACAAGGGAAGCTCATACAACCAGTCCTAAAAATCAACACTAGGTTAATAATCGGACAAGACGTGACCCTTATGCTGCCAGGCAGGCTGCCCTGCTCAATTCGCAATTGATTTGTTATCATCCTCTGCACCAACGTCATGCCATCACTTTGTCTGGTTGGCTGGCAATTATTGCGAGATTTTTTTGAATTTCTTGAGACCTCCACATGCATACCTACCCTACGCGATCTGGCCCTTGCACCCCTCATCCAATATTTTTTCATTGTTTCAAGCATTGATACATCGGTTGCTTAGCATGTTGCGATAGACGACTGGCTGAAATTTCCTGGTCAAAATGACAGCTGCAGACCCAACTATGTTCCGTGCAAAGAAGAAGCTGCAGGTACGATCCTTTGCGAATTGGGATTAAGCGGTATTCTCAGCGAGTCAGCTTTCACAAGTTGTTGGCAGGTTGGATCCACAGCCTGCTCTTTATCCACTTCGTATTTCTGCATGATATTGGCCCACAGCTGGAGTGAAAGGGATGAGGTAGGGAGAAGGGGATTACACGTGCGTACTGGTGGTTGGGGAAAGAGAGAGTGGGGGGGGAGGCTCAAGGGTGACCCACTCTGTGTGGGAATGCCTGGGGCGAGGGGAGGGGGGTAGAAAGATAAAGTGTGTACATGGGGTGGGGTGAGGGGCAAGGGGAGATTGAGATATGTGTGGGCGCTGTTGTTGTGGCTTGGGTTTAGTTGGAATGGTATGTGTGTGATACATATGGGAGGAGGGGTACATACAAGGACACAACCCGTTATGTTACCCAGACCAGAACCCAGGGCCTGGGTGGGGGGTGGCCACACAGCTACCGTACTAGTACATACATACATCTATATATGTAAACACATTCCTGTGTAAACATACAGGAATTTTGCTATTGACCAGCCCTGACCGGCCCTACCAGTCACTGTGACACCAAACAGCGGACCACATGCCTAGCTGGAGTTCACAGGGGCAAACGACGCCTACCTGGAACTCAAGGGAGCAAAACTACGGAAGCAAATTACGTAAGCCCCCCCCACCCCCCCCACCCACACCCCCAAAACCGAATGTACCCTGGAGGATTGCGCACTGCCTGGCGTTTGAATTTTCACAGCAATTTTTGAAGTGGAGCAAATCTCGGCCCAAATCTGGGCAGTTGTGCCTCTTGCGAGGTAGCAACAGATCCGGGCTTGTGATTCATTGCCAATGAATGCCACCTTTGCTTTTCGTGTCTCAATTGATTCTGCCTTTCACCTCCTGTCCTAATTTCGCCTTACCCCCCGCCCTACCTATCCGGTCCTGTCCTTCGCGCACCATCTGCCTTCTTCGCCATGTCTACAAGGCAACTCGACTCAGAACAGTCACATCGGCTCAGGCTTTGGCTGGCCTTTGACTCTCACTTGGCTCATGCATGCGCACTGCATTCTTCATCTCAGCATAACATTCGTCACCTCATCATGCTATAACATCGCCTAATTCGTGATTTGAGGTGGTTGGCCTCCATTCTCTAACCTTTATGCAGGCTCTATTGGTACATTTGTCTGCTGTGCTGCGTGCTCCTTGCACCGCTTGCAGTACCTCATAAAGTTTAAAGATTTCCCCCCCACACACACCGCACCACCCCTACCCTGTAACGATAAGGGTATCTTTGCGCTGAGCCGTAGGGAGTGCGTGACAAGGTTGACTGGAAGAAGGCCCTTTCGGGACACATCTTGCACGCCCAACCAGGGATCTATGCGCAAAGAAGAAGCTGCAGGGAAGCAGCTTTGCTCTTCGGCAATTCCGATGTTTTCCAGCTGAATTTGCATCTGCGCAGATGTTTGTTTGCATTTGCCAAAGGTCTCCGCATTTCTTAAACACTGCGCGGTTTCGAACTCAGCCGGAAACATCATAATCGCTTTTGTTCAAACTAATTGCTAAAGTGGCCGAGTGGAGGTCAGATTAATGAGAATGGAGAAGCAGGGAAGTACTTGTGTATGAGAAGGCAGGAAAGACAATAAAGGGTGTCGCGGAAAGGAACCCGGGGGGGGTAAGAAATAAAAAACGTGACATAACAACGGAGGGTAGAAGGAGACGAAAGGGAAGTACGCACTTCCTCTCTTTATGACCCGCCGGTCAATACTTTTTCATTTGCAAGGAAAATTTTGTGATGCAAGTGGGTTGTTCCACTTTACCGTTTCTCTGGTACTTATGAAACTCTAAATTTGTTTACTGTGGTTGTAGGGGTTCATTTTTTGGTTAAATATCTTGCTTGGTCGCCAAGGAAGACGATTGTTGCGTTGTGGGATGTTAATCCTACAATGGACTTAACCTTTCCTTACCCCAGACCAGAACCCAGGGCCTGGGTGGGATAGGTGGGGGGTGACCAACAGCCAAACAGCTACCGCACTAGTACATACATACATAGACCCACCCTATGAGGCGAATATACCTGTCTCGTAACAAGGAGATTGCAGTTTTGTATGTATTTATTTATATTTATGTTTCTGTACATATATGAATATACGTATATAAGGGGGGGGGGGGGGGGGGGGGGGAGGCAGCAGAAAAAAGGCTGTCAAACCTCATATTTTCTTCAAATGTAATCTATTATCTCCTTTTTATCCTCTACAACTATTGTTTACCCCAAATAAAGTTTAACAATAAGTTTGAGGGGTCCAAAGTTTTTTTTACCCAAAGCGGCCAAAATCTCAACCTCAGGATAAATGACATTTACCTGGGGGGGCCTCAAGAAGTTGCTCGTGCACTGCATGGATGTGGTGGGTTACGGTGGTAAATACAATGATACAGTATGGGATCACTCACCACTCTCTCAGCGGCCAGCACCTACACCACTATATGGGTAACAAGTCCTATACAGCATCGCGCGTGGCACGAAAAATTGGCGAAGTGTGTTGGCAACGTAAATCAAGCTGACCAAAGCCAGTTAGTTATGAGACAGTTGGCTGACGTATGAGGCTTCATCTTAGTGGCTGGACAGATGGACAAATGGGGGCTCCCGCCCCCAAGAAGGGGGGGCTCTGCCAAAAAGGTAATGGTAATGCCTGGTGGGGCGTGGTATTAAGGGAGCCCCATCTTATGGCTGTAGGGAACAGGATGCTACTTTACCTGGACAAAGCTACCATGGCGGTTGACAGCAACCGCGAACACTACAGCCTACCAGTAGGGATTCAAACCCAGCACCTTCTTCTTTTGAGGAGCTCTGCCATTGAGCCATTCATCAGAACGGGGATACAAACAGTGGCAATTCATGATGCACACTCAGTTTATCAGTAGACTCAGCAACAGCAATATAGTTATAGCCAATACCCCGAATGGCAGGGAATCAGGCGTCTCTTGGTTTCATAATATGCCTAAATACAGGTGTCAGGAAAAAAAAACTATCTTCCAACATGAACTAAGCAGTTCACTTCACCAATGAAGTGAATTGCATAGCGGATGTTGCATAGGCAACAAGCACTATGCAATGCTACCAACCAACTTGGTAGTAGGCTTCTACCAACTAACATACACACGGCAACACATGCCACTATTCATTGGACAACACATACAATATGCAACTACCAACACGCACAATGCAACTCCCCTCACCATTTGTCTACCAACATACACAGGGGATCACACGCCACTATGTATTTGAACAACCCATCCAAACCCTTAACCCTGAACCCTAAACACCCCAAATGCAACGCAGGCCAGCTATGGCCTCTTCGTCTGAAGTCTAACCTGGCAAGACTCCCACCAGCAACAGCAACACCGCGAATACACTCTGACAACGCGTCATATCGATTGGCAGTGCCTTGGGTGCTTGCGCTTCTGGTGCTTGTAGTAGAGGAGGGGTTGGGGTAGGTAGGTAATGCAGATACGGCTGGTTACCTGGGGAGTGAGGGGAGGTGTGTGTGTGTGGGGGGGGGGGGGGGGGGGGGGGGGTAACGCTGGGAGGTGGTATTAACGTAGGGAGGTGGTGTATACGTAGGGAGGTGATGTAAACGCAGGGGGGGGGGGGGGGGGGGGGGGGTAAAAACGCAGGGAAGGTGAGTGTAACGCGCAGGGGGAATGGGTGGGGGGGGGAGGGGGGGGGGGGAGTGACCGCAGGGAGGTTGTATAAAATGTAGGGAGGTGGTGTACACGCAGAAAGTGGTGTAAACACAGGGAGGTGGGTTAACACGGGGGGGGGGGGGGGGGGGGGGGTAAACGCAAACATGGGTGAAAACGCAGGGAGGTTGGTATAAACGTAGGGAGGTGGGTGTATACGTAGGGAGGTGATGTAAACGCAGGGGGGGGGGGGGGGGGGGGGGGGGTAACGCAGGGGGGGGGGGGGGGGGGGGGGGGGGTAAACGCAGGTAAGGTGGTGTAACCGCAGGGGGATGGGGGGGGGGGTGGGGGGGGGAGTGACGCAGGGAGGTAGGTATAAAATGTAGGGAGGTTGTTACACGCAGAAAGTGGTGGTAAACACAGGGAGGTGTGTTAACACAGGGGGGTGGGGGGTAAACGCCAACATGGGGTGCAAACGCAGGGAGGTGGTGTAAACACAGGGGGGGGAGGGGGGGAAGGTGGCGGTGGTGGTGGTGGTGGTGGGTAACGTATGGAGGTGGTGTAAACGCATGGTGGTGGTGTAAAAGCAGGATGGTGGTGTTAATGCAGGGGGGGGGGGGGGGGGGGGGGGGGGGGGGGGGGGTAAGCTTTTTTGGCATGGGGGGAGAGATCTGTTTTTGTCTCCTCCTGACTGAAGGCTTGATTAACGGAACGAGACGGTACTGGACAAGAGGAGCAGGTGGTTAGGTAGGGAAGGAGGAGGAGGAATGGGAGGGGTCCAGAGGGGAAGCGGGTGTTCGAGACGACGAAGGGTGGAGCGGAACGACGAACGATGGAAAGGACGACGTGGACGAAAATAATGTTCACTCCGGGCTTTCGCCCTATCGAGTAAACCCGACAAAACTTTACTCAACGAATAGATAGTACCAATATGTAAGTCACGTCAGAACAATTGCAAGAGAAGCGAGGGTGTAGTGTAAGTGACGTAGAGCGAGAGAAGTGTGCTGCCCAACAGTTGAGTACAGTTGAGTAGACAGAAGGTACCTACACGCAATAATATTCGGCAGGAGAAGAAGATCCTCGGCCTCGATTCAGGAGCAGGGCAGCGCATCGAAAATCATCGTCAGCTCACAAAAAGCACATCCAACATATTCGAAATGCCCGGCTGCCGCGGCGGAGCAACAGCACCAGCGATAGCACTCGTCTGTCCCGACACTTCGAACTCAATAACAGGTGAAGAAAGGTCTACATGCGCGACTGCTTACCCTGGAGCTCACTTTCACTTCGTCTGTAGAACGTGCAGGCTGCAGTTAGGGCGCAGCAAACGTACAAATTTGCCTGCTGGCAGACGCTCGCTTCAACTCACAAATAGCACGTACCGCAAATTAAGAGAAAGAAAGGAAGAAAGAAAGAACGTCAGGAGGAGTGGAAGCGGAATGTGGAAAAGGACGCCGGGAGCGACAGAAAGCAGCAGGCGCCTGAGGAAGAGTGCCGATCTGTGGTCTACCGATCAGCGATCATCATAGAATAGAATGAACGCCGGTCGGCGTGGCTTGACTCTTACTTGAATGCTGTACCTATCTGCTATCAGCCTGTTTCTATCATCATCTTACTAGGGCAGTGTACCCGTCGTACCGACGGCAGGCCCCCTCACTCCCCCCCCGCCCCCCAAATGGAATGACTTTTTGAGGGCCGACCACCCAATAATTTCCCTTCCCCATCCACATTAGGTGGCTTGTCATCGTGCACTGTCACCATCATGGCATGATCATCCCCATCACACGGACACTTGATTCCCAGATGGCCACAACATACATGTACATGCAACACCATTACCAACCACCCACATGCATGCCCCCCCCACCCCCACCCCCACCCCCCCACCCCTCATCCCCCCCCACCCCAAGAGCAGCTTGATTCCATCCAAACGAACACAGCGTTGTAGGAATCAATGCGATGCCTTTCAGATTTGCCCGAAGTGAGAGGGCAAGGGGAAATAGCAACCAGGCAGAATGTTGGGCGCGTACACTTCCCACCCCACACACTAATGAACCCAAGAGTCGCTCGGTTCCTACAGAGCACACACATCGCTGCAGGAATAAATTCGATGCCCATCAGGTATCAGCTATGCCCGCACTGGAATTAAGGGTAGGGGGGAATTAAGGGTAGGGGGGAATTAAGGGTAGGGGGGAAAAGCAGGGAGCAGCTGATAGTCAGAGCTGCGGGAACAATCTGCATATAGCGCGAAATTGCTGGGCATTGATGCCGGCAGCGAGTAGAAGCAGCTGTCAGTCACACGTCCGGGAACAATCTGCATACCGCGCAAAATTGCTTAGAATTGATGCCGGCAGAGAGTAGAAGCAGCTGTCAGTCAGAGCTCCAGGAACAATCCGCATACAGCACGAAATTGTTAGGCATTGATGCCGGCAGAGGGTAGAAGGGCACGCATTCCCGCCAATTGGCTGCCATAAGCGCGCCCAGTTAGAGCTTTGTTCTTGTTGCGAGTGACAAAACCTGTTTGGGTGAGGAATCAGAGCTCCCATTGTGGCGGGATCGCGGAGCACAGAGATAGCGTTAAGCGCAGAGGCAAGGAAGTGCAGGTAAAATGAGCGAGATTGGAAATTGACGGGTGTGATGAAAATCGAGGTTTGTGGGGTGGAAATGTGCCAGATCAGCAATCGTCGATAGAGGCGAAAGTTAGCCAGATCAGCAGGAAAATGCTTGCCAGATAAGCGAAACCAATACCAGTTAAGCCCTGAGCCCCGGACGGACGGACAATCCAACTTTAATAGTATAGATTATCCAGTAAGCGTGGAGGTTTTTCAGGGTTCCCCGATCTCGATTCCCCATATCTTGCCGACCTGTCGCCCAGGTGGCCCGAATCCTGGATCTTGATTTCTCGGGCACCACAGGAAGAACGACCTTCCTGGCCTCTGGTAAATGAAGCTGACCTGTCATTCCTCCTCGAACACCTGCTCCGTCCATTTTCGTTCTAATACCCGAATTTTCCTGCGCACTTCTGCTATTTTCGGTGCTCGCTGCCTATATCGCCCTATATTCAACGGTGTAGCCTCCCTTTGTCTGCCCAAACTCTTTCCCACAAATTTCGCTGCCACTGTCAATACCTTTGCATGCAGCTCCCCCCGTCGCAGCATTCCCTTCTCCTTCTCCTGCGCTCTCACTCCTGCCCGCTCGCTGGCTGCCCTTCGCTGACGTGGCCAGGGGAGTCGTTTCGGAGTTACCCGTTTTCGGATCTCGATTTTCCGAGACCTGTCGCTGACGTGGCCACGGGGGTGGGCCTCCCGTCGGTACGACGGGCTCAGATGCTAGTCATCAGTATATATAATAGCGCATTGATGGTGATATGGTTTAGCCCTTTTGGCCCAGTATCAGCATGAATTGCGGTTCACTCAATCGTTATGACTTGGTGACTACTTATGTACTTCCTTAGAACTATCGGTCCAGACAGTACTCTGCCAGCTTCCCGTAGACTGTGTCATTCTTCATGACACAGTGACAGCTTCCTGTGGGCTGCGTCACCGGTTCGCCTGACGCGCTCTATAGCCTGTACCCTTATTAGGTTCCAATCTGCCGCCCCCTTTCCTCTGCTGGTGTCCCTTGATGGGTCTCTAGTCCTTGTAAAGTTATTCTCGTCTCCATGTATAGATTGGCACGTCTGACCGCTGCAAGCATCTCTGTCCACTCTCTGAAGTGTCTTAAGCTGATACGTTATACCGTCCTTCATTACTACCACTGCTTTATTCAATGCAACTTCCGCGAGGGGCTCCCGCCGGCTTTGAGAAACTCCATGAGAAGAATGGTCTTTCTTGGTCGCGCGGTATGCGCAATGTCATTGTTAGCAATGGCTGCGACCACGTCCTCCCTGAGGAGTTGAAGGTTCCTCATGATTGGCTTGATGTGCGCGTGCCAGCGGCCTCTGCTGCCGGAGAAGAGTCTCCTTCCCCCATCGTGGAAGCCCCCCCCCCCCCCCCCCCCCCCCCCAGTCATACCTCAAACTTTCCAATTTCTTCTCCTACTGTTCGACGCCTCTCTCCTAAGGTTGAGGACGTTCTGATGACTCTATGTTGTGTTCAGACACAGATCATTAAGTATTCTTCGGGTGTCGTGCCTCCTACCGCCCAGTTCGAATCTGATGATGGCCTGACTGAGGATGAGGAGGATCTCCAATCTGATGATGACGACTTGAAGAGTGCTACGAGTGCGGACAACGGTGGAGGCACTCCGTCTGCCGCTACTCAAGTCTTTGAGTCATCTTCAGTTTCGCCTGTTTTTGAGCCTGAGCCTCCGTCTGTGCCTGTTCCACCGGTCCAACCGGAAGTGGCCAAGCCGTCTTTGCTGAAGAGTTCTGCGTCTTTCACCACTGGTCCCAACCCATTTGGAGCGAGCTCTCGCTGGCTACCATACGCGTGCTGCTGCTGCTGCTGCTGCCACATCTGCACGCACATCTGCTGCTGGCACTTCGCAGGAGCCCCCTCCGCCTCCGCCGGTGGAGATGCCTCCTGCCCCTGCCCCTCCCCCTCCCATGTTGACTTCGCTGTCTTGCGAATCTTGGGAGCATCTGCTCACTGGAGGACCTCCTCCGAATCTGCAGTTGCGGGACTTCCGTCTTGTCCGTCGAGCTCAATCGGATGCTGGATCCTTGGACCGCATCCTGTACGGTAGGCTGGATATGAAGGCAACTCAGGCCAATGTTGATAGCAAGTTGCGTACTCGTCGTGTGATGGCTTTCACTGAGCTAGGAAAAAAGTGTCGGTCATTTCTAGGGCCGGTTCCTGTAGGAATTCGCTACCCTCCTGATACTGGGGTTACGTTTGGTGGTGTGAGGCGTAGGGAGGCCGAGAAGCTAGGCTACCAGTGGGTGAAGATTCCTCGCCCTCTCTGTCCTGTTAAGCCTGATTTTGAGCTGTTAATGAGCTTTGCGCTGTCCCTGCCAGATTAGGAACATAGATGACGCTGGTCTTGCCGCTGAGTATTTTCTGGCGATTCGTAAGTCTTTGGCATCCCTGACTCCTGCTCCTGCTGCTGCTTCGGCCTCTCATGGTGAGTCCTCTGTAGATCCTGCTCTGTTGGGTTTCAGTGCACTGCCCCTGGACCGTCTGGAGTTCATGGTCTTGTCCATGATGCTCGCTAACATGACGGATGCCATGGTAAAAGTATATCAGGACTATGCCTCTCCTCGGGACATCTTGTTAGATATCCGGGAGAGGCATTCTGATACTCTTGCTGCTGGTGTCCCTCTCATGGTGAACGAGCTTCATGGTGCAGTCATGCGCCCTGATGATCGAGTTGATGACTTCTTTCGCAGGGTTCGGGGTTACTGCTCTGACCTCCGCAGTGCTGGGTCTCCAGTGACTCTGCACTACGCCATGGGTGTCATCATTAATGGCATTCGTCTGGGGCGCTTCGATTCGCTGCACATCAAGTATGGTACGTTGCGATACCAGAAGGTTCCTATTGATTATTGGTTCTGTCTGGCAGAAAATAGATCATTAGACATCTTGAACATTGCTCTCCCCAGGTCGGACTCCAGGCATCCTGGGTGATCCCGTGACTCTCCCCAGGTTCCTGCCAATGCTGCATTCAAGCATGGGCAGGGATCTGGTTCTCAGGGTTCCGGTTCTGCCAAGAGACTCCTGGAGTGCACTTGGGGACCATGTCCCCACAAGAAGACCCACTCGGAGGACCGCTGCTGGACGAAGTTTCCGCATCTGCGAAGGGGCAAGGATGGTGCACCGGGTACAGCACCCGCGCCCATCAACTTGGCCCTTCCAGGCAGGGTTGTGCCATTCGGTCCGTATGCACCAAAATACCGAACGCGTTTGCATTCGGTGGAAATCTCGTTCGCGTTCGGTGCATTCGGTCGTTCGGTGCCTAACCCATTTTCCAGCTAGTACCTGTACACAGTACACGTGTAATAGATATTTTTCGTGTGGAACCTACCGCATCAGCTTACCACGTTCTTGGTTGTTTCAGCATATCTTAGTCGGGGGTTCGGTCCTCGGCACCGGAACAATTCCATAGGTCAGATTACTTTCTTCCCTACCTCCAGGAAATAACATTGTCATATGAATTGTATCCTTAGCATAGTCCATTTTTAAGTTTAAAGCGAACGCGAATGGCACAACCCTGCTTCCAGGTACGCTAACGACGAAGCAGTTGTCCGCCTTGCAGGCCCAGATTGATGGGTATGCTTTGTCCACGAAATAGGAGGTACGCTCTGTCCTTTTCTCTTGTCACGCGAAGTTTTCAAACGTGCGTAGCCCGAGCCTGTCTGAGGGTGTCTGGCATGTGGATTCTGGAGCTGGGATGTCTATCACAGGTGATCTGTCTTTGTTCACTGTGTATAATGCTTCTGAAGCTGGGCCAGCAGTTCGATTTGGTGATGGGGTGGTTCAACAGTCAGTGGGTAAAGGATCCATTGTGTTATGTAGTGATTGGTTACCAACATCAATCACTATAACTGATGTACTCTACATACCCCACTGTCCAGTGAACCTCCTGTCAGTAAATGCTGTGGCTCATGCTCATCACTGCAAGATTTCTTTTGATAGTCTTAGCTGTACTGCCACACAGGGCTCTTCTGTACTCTGGTCTTTCCCTGCCTCAAGTGATGGTGTGTACAAGTTCACTTGTAGGCCTTGTACCACCCCTCGTGGCTGTTCTTTTGGTGCTGACACTTACCCAGTTTTTGCACTTGATGTTGATGAGGATGGTGGAGTTGTTATCCCTACCACCCCTGAATGGCTGTGGCATAGGCGGCTGGGTCACCCTGGCTATGACGCCATGCACAGGCTTGTCAGGGATGGTATGGTTAACAACTTACCCCTCACTCTAAAGCAAGTGAAGAAACTGGCTAAGATCCCATGTGATGCTTGTCAGAAGGCTAAGGAAAAACGTATCCCTTTTCCTAAAAAAGGCAAAACTAAAATCCGTGCACCTCTGCAACGCCTTCACTTAGACATGATGGGACCAGTTCATGTTAGGGGCTTGCGTGGGGAGTTTTATATTCTGTGTCTCACAGACCAATACTCTGGCTATGCTGAGGTATTGTGCTTGAGGTCCAGGGATGAAGCTCCCTTAGCAGTTCAAACTACCATCCTCAGATGGATGACTCAGCTACATGGGTTTGTCTTCAAATGTCTGAGGTCTGACAGGGCTAAGGAATTTCTGGTAAAGTGGTTCGAGGATTGGTTGATATCGGTTGGTGCAGTGCATGAGTTATCGATGGTTTACACTGCTCAGCAGAACGCAACTGTGGAGAGGTACAATGGGGTCTTACAAAATGTAGCTAGGAGTATCCACTTGGAGTCTAAGCTAGCTAAGTCTTTCTGGCCCTATGCCTTCCTAAGTGCTTGTTACCTTCGTAATCGGCTGCCCAATCAGGGAGACAAGACTCCATACGAGCTGTTCTTTGGGGTTGTACCTGATGTGTCGTTGTTGCGTATGTTTGGTTGCCCTTGCTATGTCACCTTAGTAAATGGGAAGAAACGCAACAAGCTTGACGAAAGGGCGTTATCTAGTAGACTGGTTGGGTATTCCCTGGTGAGTAAGGGTTATTTTGTTTGGGTTACGAAGTTGCGCCAGGTAGTAGAGAGTCGTGATGTACTTTTCTATGAGCAGTTCAGCTATAACTGCATACCTGGGCTATCCCCTTATGACGGGTCCCCGTATGTATCTCGCATCCCTGCTACCATCAACAGCCACATGCTTGATTCTGCAGGAAATGCCTTAGACCCTTTACCAACCCCAATTGTTGATCGCTGTCCTGGTCATGGGATGACTTTGCGTCCCAGGTCAGGGACTGATGCTGCTGTATTATTGCGTGTGAAGGTACTGGGCGGGCGGGATTCTGATGTTCCTTCAGGCACAGATTTACCTGAATCTCAGGGGGTCGCCAGGCCCTCCTCTGCGCCACGTTCCGTTGGTGAAGCTTTAGGATTTGATCGGCCCCAGGTCTTAGTGGAGCCTCTGGTAGGTCCGCTGTCTAATAGTCGCCACCCCACGTCCACCTGTTTGGATGGCTCGCGGGCGGTACTGATCCCATCGCCTCCTGTCGTCCCTGGTGGTTTACACCGGACTAGGCATTGCGATGATTTAGCCTTCACGGAAAGCGTGAGTGATGATCTGGATTACTGGTCTGGCTCTGATACTGCGTATGGCTGGGGTGTTCCGGTCGACCCAGGATTCATTGAATTAGAGGCAAAGAAAGCCGACCTTGTAATAAAACCAGGAACATGTTCAACCAGGCAGTAGTGCTGCACTGGGGGTTGTACTACCTGATACTGCTGATATTGATGATACACATGCTGCTCATTTACAAGTAAACTGCTTGTACGTGGGGGCATGTATTTCTACCTCTTCTGAACTGTCTTATAAAGCTGCCATGCACCCTTCTAACCCTGACAGGGATCAATGGTTGCTAGCTATGAAGGACGAGATAGCGTCCTTACATGCCCATGGCACTTGGGCACTGACTCCTCAACCTCCTAAGCAGAGGATCCTGTCTGGTAGGTGGTTATTTGTGAAGAAAGTTGGGGTTGATGGTTCTGTGCGCTTTAAAGCCCGTTTTGTGGTACGAGGTTTCCTGCAGCGTCCTGGGCTGTTTTCATGATGTATATGCCCCCGTCTCCTCTAAAGCAGGTCTGAGAGTTCTCCTTGCTGCCATCACTCATAGAAAAATGTTTGTTCGGCAGCTGGATATCAAGACTGCATTTCTAAATGCAAAATTGGAGCCTGGGCTTGACTTGTACTGCCACCAGCCTGAGGGCTACAAGGTACTTGGTCCTAACGGTGTTCCCCTTGTGTGCAAACTGATCAAGTCCCTTTATGGTTTGAAGCAGGCGCCCAGGGCTTGGAGCATGGATGTCAAGCGGGTTTTGATTGCACATGGGTTTACTATGTGCAAGGCAGAACCAGCTCTGTATTTTAGAAGGGATTCTTTTGGTGGGTGGAGCTATGTCCTGACCTATGTTGATGATTTTATCTGTGCTTTTAGTGATCTGGCTTTGTATGCATTGCTGATCAAGGCTATGGAGGCTGCTGTCTGGGAGGTCAAGGAGATGGGTGTACCTGTCCAGTTCCTCTCTTTGGACATGCACGTTACACTTGACTCTGATGGCAGGTGTGTCCAGGTCAACCTCTCCCAGCACTCCTACATTGTTGATCTGGTGGAGCAGTTTGGTCTCACCGATGCAGCCAAGCCCAAGTTCTCTGCCCCCATGGCCAAGTGCACTGTCACTGACCCCCCTGGAGAACCCCTGCCCTCTAATAGCCAGTACCTGTCTCTTGTAGGTGCTTTGCTATACCTGGCTCCCTGCACCAGGCCTGATATTTATTTTGCTGTCAGCTACCTGTCCAGGTTTTCTGCTCACCCTACCGTCCCCCTCTGGGGGGCAGCCAAGCGTTTGCTCTTGTATTTGAGGTCTCATTCCCACCTGGGGCTCACTTACACCCACAGCCCTGAGTTCTCTTTTACTGTCTTTAGTGACTCATCCTTTGCTGATGATGGGTCTGACAGGAGGTCTCAGACTGGCTATGCTGTGCTTGCTGCCGGGTGCCTAGTGAACTGGATGAGCAAGAGGCAACCCACTGTTGCCATTAGCTCTAGTGAGGCTGAGTATCAGGCCCTGGCTCAGACTGCCAGGGAGGTGCAATGGTTGAAGAAGTTGAGGGATGATCTGGGTCTGCCTTGTACCATGGTTACCATTCAGGGTGTCAACCTAGGGTCTCTGAGTTGGGCCAATGACTGGCAGCTGATTCCTCGCAGCAAGCACATTGATGTGATTCATCACTGCGACAATTTTGTTTTTGCCTTGTTTCATTCCTTCCTCTAACACTTTGGGTTTCATTTGAAGTTCTCCTGGAATTCGGAGTTCTTTGATTTTTTTTTAATTCTGTTACATATAGTTCTATGACACCTGTACCATAGGTGGAGTAGTAGTATTGTATGTCACCTGCGTCATAGGTGGAGTATCAGCATGCATTGCGGTTCACTCAATCGTTTTATGACTTGGTGACTACTTATGTACTTCCTTAGAACTATCGGTCCAGACAGTACTGTGCCAGCTTCCCGTAGACTGTGTCATTCTTCATGACACAGTGACAGCTTCCTGTAGGCTGCGTCACCGGTTCCCCTGACACGCGCTGTATAGCCTGTACCTTTATTAGGTTCCAGGCTGCCGCCCCCTTTCCTCTGCTGGTGTCCCTTGATGGGTCTCCAGTCCTTGTAAAGTTATTCTCGTCTCCGTGTATAGATTGGCGCGTCTGACCGCTGCAAGCATCTCTGTCCACTCTCTGAAGTGTCTTAAGCTGATACCCAGGCGGTTGGGTTTTTGGTTTCATTGGTTTCGGATCTCGATTTTCCGGAGCCACAGGAACGATTGCCTCCTGCTGTCCACCCACCCGCAGTCCCGCACACGTCCAAGGTTACCCGGTTTGGCGCCCGAATTTTCCTGCGACCTGTTCACCCCCTGCGCTGCTTTGCGCTGCTCTGATGAAGCCGGTGTCGTTTTCAACTCCTTCTCACCGCTCTTCTGTGAAGTTCTCTTGCATTTCCTTGGCCAAGCCGTTCTGATACCCGAATTTTCCTTCGCACTTCTGCTATTTTTAGTGCTCGCTGCCTGAATCGCCCTATATTCAACGGTGTAGCCTCCCTCTGTCTGCCCAAACTCTTTCCCACAAATTTCGCTGCCACTGTCAATACCTTCGCATGCAGCTCTCCCCGTCGCACCTGTAGGGTAACGATCCGGCAACAGCCAGCGATTGTTACGCGCAAGGGTCAAGGGACATGGGGAACAAGAAACGAGGAACTAGAAGACTCGTTACTGATCAGGCAGAAGCCAGTGATTGTTACAACGTCAGAAGTTACATGTTCCAAGTTCTAGAAATATCCCAACATCAACTTATATAGTCATGCCGAATAATCCAGAAGGTCCTAACAAACCCTAAAACCTGAAGTGTTCGGCTCACAGAAACTCTACGAATCCTTGCAAAAGCCTCGTAGCATTTTCTCTACTTTCGACATCTAGAAGGTTCTCGACGAACACACTACAGCACCATTCCTATCAGCATGAATTGGGTGCGTTTTATGACTTGGTGACTACTTATGTACTTCCTTAGAACTATCGGCTCTGCCAGTACTGTGCCAGCTTCCCGTAGACTGTGTCATCCTTCATGACACAGTGACAGCTTCCTGTTGGCTGCGTCACCGGTTCCACTGACATGCGCTGTCTAGCCTGTACCCTGTTAGGTTCCAGGCTGCCGCCCCTTTCACCGCTGGTGCCCCTTGATGGGTCTCCAGTGCTTGTAACGTTATTCTTGTCTCCGTGTATAGATTGGCGCGTCTGTTCCGCTGCAAGCACCTCTGTCCACTCTACGGAGTGTATTAAAGCTGATAGGTTACGGGTTCCTCATTTACTACCACTGCTTATTCAATGCAACTTCCGCGAGGGCCTCCCGCCGGCTTTGAGAAACTCGCTGATCAAAATGGTGTTTCTTGGTCGGGCGGGATTCGCAATGTCATCATTAGCAATGGCTGCGACCATGTCCTTCCTCCGGAGGTCAAGGTTCCTTTTGATTGGCTTGATGATTGCGCGCCAGCGGCCTCTGCTGCCGGAGAGGAGTCTCCTTCCGCCATCGTGGAAGCCACCCCCCCCCCAGGCATGACTCCAACTTTGCGATTCCTTCTCCTACTGTTCAACGCCTCTCTCCTAAGGTTGAGGACGTTCTGAAGGGTCTATGTTGTGTTCAGACACAGATCATTCAATATGCTTCGGGTGTCAAGCCTCCAACTGCCCGCTTCTGGGAAGACGACACTGATGATGAGGATGATTCCCAGGATGATGACAACGATGATGATTTGAAGAGTGCTACGAGTGCTGACTACGGTGGAGTGACTCCGTCTGCTACTCGTGTCTTTGAGACATCGTCTGTTTCGCCTGTCTATGAGCCGTCACCTCCGTCTGCGCCTTTGCTTGTGCCTCCTCCACTGGTCCAGCCGGATGTGGCCAAGCCGTCTTTGCTGCAGAGTTCTTCGTCCTTTGCTCCCTTGGGTCCTCAGCCGAACCTTGGTCGCAACCCTGCGGAGCGAGCTCTCCATGGCTACCATACGCATGCTCGGGAGGCTGCTGCCAATCCTGTCACCAGTCTACGTGCTCAACTGGCTGCTGGCGCTTTGCAGGAGCCCCCTCCGCCTCCGCCGGTGGAGCTGCCTCCTGCCCCTCCCCCTCCACCTCCAGTGCTCACTTCGGTGTCTTGTGAGTCCTGGGAGCATCTGCTTACTGGAGGACCTTCTCCGGATCTTCAGTTGCGGGACTCCCGCCTTATCCGCCAAGCTCAATCGGAGGCTGGACCCTTGGACCGCATTCTGTACGGTAGGATGGATATGCAGGCTACTATGGCCAATGTTAGTGTCAAGTTGCGCAATCGCCGTGTGATGGCCTTCACTGAGCTAGGTCTCAGGTGTCGGTCTTTCCTAGGCCCGGTTCCTGTTGGCATCCGCTATCCTCCTGATACTGGTGTTTCGTTTGGCGGTGTGAGGCGCAGCGATATGCATAACCACGATATATCGCGCACGCGCGATATATAATGTTTATTCCCGTTTTGGTCCATCGCGCCCCCAGGTGTGTTAATGTTTCCAGGTTCCCAAATGCTACACCTGGGCATCGGGCGCCACGATAAGTAATGTTTCCACCTCCCCCAAAGCTACACCTGGGCATCGGGTGCCACGATTTTTAATGTTTCCAACTTCCCACATGCTACACCTGGGCATCGGGTGCCACGATTTTTAATGTTTGAACAGTTCGAGGGCATCGCTCGCTTTCGCCAGAATTTTGTGCGCCAGAGTGCACTGTTGGACTGTGCGCGGAATTATGATCTTGTCTCGTGAATTGTCTAGCTTGCATGCTTGCTTGCTTTGCTTTCAATTTAGCTGTCGTCGTTTGAGCATCCACCAGCCCAGGCCTTGACCGGAATCCGTGCGCCAGAGTGCACTGTTGGACTGCGCGCGAAATTATGATCTTGTCTCGTCAATTGTCTAGCTTGCTTTGTTTGCAATCTAGCTGTCGTCGTTTGGGCAACCACCAGCCCAGGCCTTGACCCGATTATGTGCGCCAGAGTGCACTGATGATCTTGTCTCGAGAATCCTCTAGCTTGCTTGTTTTGCTGGCTCGATGGCTATCTCTTTAGCTGTCGACGCCTAAGCAACCTCCTGATATCATCCCAGCCACCAAGCCCTCCCTCCCCTCCTCAGCCACCCCCCTCTCAAAGGGAACCTCTCTATATATATTCTGTTACAGCAGTTGTTGTTGCCGAACATGGAAGCAAAATGAGGTACCTGAAACTTCTTTTTATGTGCCTGCCCGATACTGGCATCGGGCAAGCCAAAAAGGACGCCCGATATGTAATGTTTCCACCTTGTAAAAAGCTACACCTGGGCATCGGCTGCCACGATTTCTAATGTTTCCACCTTCCCAAACTCTACACCTGGGCATCGGCTGCCACGATTTTTAATGTTTCCCCATTCCCAAACTCTACACCTGGGCATCGGTGCCACGATTTTTAATGTTTATGCCCAAATCCTGATGCATATCCCTGGTGAGGTGTAGGGATGCTGATAGGCTAGGCTACCAGTTTGTGCAGATTCCGCG
Organism: Chlamydomonas sp. ICE-L; assembly: GCA_013435795.1. Taxonomy (NCBI): domain Eukaryota; kingdom Viridiplantae; phylum Chlorophyta; class Chlorophyceae; order Chlamydomonadales; family Chlamydomonadaceae; genus Chlamydomonas; species Chlamydomonas sp. ICE-L. Next base: position 8,246 of record JACBWV010000945.1, on the reverse strand, counting down.
CCCTCTCTGTCCTGTTAGGCCTGATTTTGAGCTTGTAGTGGGTTTTGCGAGGTCCCTGCCTGAGATTAAGAACTTAGATGACCAGCACGCTTATGACGCTGGTCTTGTTGCTGAGTATTTTCTGGGGATTCGCAGGTCTTTGGCTCCTCTGACCCCTGCTCCTGCTGGAACTTCGGCCTCTCATGGTGAGTCTCGTGTAGATCCTGCACTGTTGGGTTTCAGTGCACTGCCCCTGGACCGTCAGGAGTTCATGTGCTTGACCATGATGCTCGCCAACATGACGGACGCCATGGTCAAGGTATACCAGGACTTTGCTAAACCTCGGGATATCTTGTTAGATATCCGGAGGAGGCAGTCTGATGCCCTTGCCTCTGGTGTTCCTCTCATGCTAAACGAGCTTCTTGGTTCAGTCATGAGCTCTACTGACCGAGTTGGCGATTTCTTTCGCAAGGTTCGCGGTCTCTGTTCTGACCTCCGCAGTGCTGGGTCTCTACAGACTCAGCGCTACGCCATGGGTATCATCGTTAATGGTATTCGTCTTGCACGCTTCGACTCGCTGCGCATCAAGTACGGTACGTTGCTGTACCACTCGCAGCATGTTGATTACTGGTCTTGTCTGGCCGATTATAGATCTCTTGATATCTTGAACATAGCACTCCCCAGGTCGGACTCCAGGCACCCTGGTTGGTCCCGGGACACTCCCCGCCCAATCCAAGTTCCTGCCAATGCTGCATTCCAGCGTGGGCAAGGATCTGGTTCTCAGGGTTCCGGTTCCCACAAGAGGCGCCTGGATTGCACTTGGGGACCATGTCCCCACAAGAAGAGCCACTCGGAGGACCGCTGCTGGACGAAGCACCCGCATCTGCGAAGGGGCAAGGATGGTGCACCGGGTACTGCACCCGTGCCCATTGCCTTGGCCCTTCCAGGTACGCTTACTCCAAGGCAGCTGTCCTCCTTGCAGGCTCAGATTGATGAGTTCGCTATGCCCAAGAAATAGGAGGTGCGCTCTGTCCTATTCTCCTGCACCTCGAAGTTTTCAAACGTGTGTAGCCCGAGCCTGTCTGAGGGTGTCTGGCATGTGGACTCTGGAGCTGGGATCACTCGGGGAAGTCGACAGATCGCTAAATGCGTACGAGCGCAGCGGAATGCACGCGGGGTCCGCGATTAGTCATAGTCATTTAATGACTAAGTAATCACTTCTGACTCTGGCGGTAAGCCCTATACCCGCGTCGCCTGTAGCTCGGAATCCTGAGACATTTCGCCTACATTTAGCCAAGGCGGATTGTCGTCGAAATGTCTCAGACTTCTGAGACATTTTGCCTGCACCTCGCCACGCAAGGCGGCTTGTCCATGTAAATGAGGCGAAAAGTACGGTCTTTTAAGACTTTTGCCTGTACTTCGCCTGCAGGGCGGTTTGGGCACGGTGGTCGGAGAGGTCGCATTTCAAGAATATTTTCCAGGTGCATTTCTCAATTACACCAGGATTCGAGAAGATAGATTACATACATAATAAACTATGCATCCATTAACCTCACTATTGATCCACCTATTTATCTATGTAAGCATCCTTACACATGTACATCCACTACAGCCCATATATTCCATATATATCCAATAATCATAGATAGACAGCGAGCAAAAGACCACGAGCAGCCAAATTGCTGGCTGGAACCATGTAGCTAATTAAGTTCAAGTACAAGTGTATACGCAGCCTGCAGGCAGCTATCTATTTGTCTACTTATGAAAACATAGGCCTATATATCCACCAAGAAGAAACGCCCAATCAAAGCTATACATCTATATATCTTCACTGATTCTATTTTATATTTCCATCTTCAGCATGTGTAGTTCCTTCGTGGCAACAATCTTCATCGCAGCCGTAGCATTTCCATCCATCATTTGCCCTGCAAGACATGCAATGCAGGGCATGCGTTAGAGAGCAACCAAGGGCAGGGTTAATGGCAAGGGGCAGGACGGTGCGGTGATGAGCAGAGCATGGCATGCGTTACATAGCAACCAATGGCAGGGAGCATGGCAAGGGGCAGGCATGTGCTAAACAGAGCAGAGCAGGCATTATAGAGCAATGAATGGCAGGGAGCACGGTAAGGGGCATGGATGCGATAAGCAGATCAGGGCATGTGTTAGAGAGCAAAGCAGGAAAGGGAGCAAAGTACGCATGGAAAGTGATTATCAGAGAAGGGCATGCGTTCAAGAGGAAGGAAGGGAAGGGAGCAAGGCAAGGGGCAGGACCACAGTGATGAGCATAGTAATGCATGCATTTGAGAACCAAGAGCATGGATAATGGCAGTGGTGAGCAGGGCAGGGCAGGCGTTTGAGAGTAAAGAGGGGCAGGGATAATGGCAAGGGGCAGGACGACAGTTTTGAGCAGAGAAAAGCAGGCGTTAGAGAGCAAAGAGGGGCAGGGATATTGGCGAGGGGCTAGATGACAGTGATGAGCAGAGAAGGGCAGGCGTTAGAGAGCAAAGAGGGGCAGGGATAATGGCGAGGGGCAGGACGACAGTGTTGAGAAGAGCAGGGCAGGCGTTAGAGAGCAAAGAGGGGCAGGAATAATGGAAAGGGGCAAGAAGACAGTGATGAGCAGAGCAGGCCAGGCGTTAGAGAGCAAGGAGGGGCAGGGATAATGGCAAAGGGCTAGATGACAGTGATGAGCAGAGCAGGGCAGGCGTTAGAGAGCAAGGAAGGGCAGAGAGCACAGATAGGGGTAGGATGGTGATTAGCTGGGCATGGCCTGCGTTACAGAGCAATGAAGGGCAGGGAGGATGGCAAGGGGCAGGACAGTGACGTGCAGAGCAGGGTATGCGTTAGAGATCAATGAAGGGCAGTACATAGACAGAGGCATAGTACAGATGCAGTTACAGAGACGAAGGCAGAGACAGTGACACAAACATAGACAGATGCACGTGGGCACCACCTAGGCATGAATCAAGACATAATTCGCTATGCCACACAATTGTTGCGAAACCGCACCTACAAGCAAGCTTCACTTATCACTTACGTTGTTGTCCAAAAGCCTCATGTTACAGTGGAACATCAGAACTGGGAGGGAAGACAGAGCAATGGTCCCTGCAAATACAGAATGCAGGCATAGTTAATTAAGTAGCACCCTTTACTTCTTATTTGATGATAGTTTAAAGCCCCCTTGTCTTGTGTCAACAATGGCCAAGCGCTCAAGCAGACTGACAAGCAAGTATTCATGCGTGCAACAGATAGGCATGCAAGCAACCAAGCCACTTTCCCATGGGCTGAACACTCTATGCCTAGCACCTCCAAGCAGGTGGACACTATTTAGGCATGTAATCAAGTCAGAATTCCCTAGGCCACATTGTTGTGAAACCCTACCTACAAGCAACCTTCAGACTGCTACCATACAGAGCATGGGTCCCTGCAAAAAATAAGGGCGGGCATAGTTACATGTATTGACACCCTTTGTGTTGTTTTTGCGCATTGGTAGGGAGATCCCCCTGGAAGTCCAACCTGCCTTAAGCTTAGGTACCTGAACCTCAGGTCCTACCCCAGCCTTGCATTGTCCACACTTGCCTGAGTTTACCATGCAGAATGGATCTGGAAGACCGAGGCATAAAGACAGGTTGGACAGTCACCCAACACCCAGCAAAGCAAGGAGAACCAGTATCCACCCACAACACAAGAGGGCAACATGCCAAGACTGCCACAACCACTAGGAGTGAACCCAATGTGAAGATGCATGCCATGGACATGGGTCTAGTGCGTCAGCCAAACAGACACAGTGCTGCCACCATCTATTATGCAGGGTCTCAAGGGATAATTGCCACGCATGATCTCCTGATACAATGTTCAAGGGCACCATGCATGCAGCCAGGGCAGTGCATGATCCAACTAGAGTGTAAGCCCCCGTGTCCTTTAAAGCTCTACTCAGGCCCAGGAGAGAACAGGTGGAAGTATGACTCACATAAGAGTTGGGAGCAAGTTGTCCCAGCATCCTACTTTGCACAGTGCCAACTAATCATGCTGCCATGCATCCCAAGCTGAAGTCATGCTCCTAGCACAGCAGACTCCACATACCACCATATTTGACCGTGCACAGAGCAACGTCGAGTGGGCTGCCGAGATACTGCAATTTATGCAGCTTATTCATGCGGTGGCAGTACAGCAGCGCCGACCGGGCTTCCTGGTTAAGGAGTTGACGACGCAAGGGCCGCTGGCTGCAAGATACCATGCCTCCAGCACTGACAACCTACACAGGTCTAGCATAGACGGATCGGTTGCGAGAAATAGCGGCACCGATGTAAGGGAATTTTGTGTAGGAGATAGGACCAGAGCATCTGTCAATTTCAAAAACAATCTGACGCACTACTTCGCGCTTGTCCCACGCGGATGGCGGAAGAGGGCGTTGCGCAGTAATACTGAAAAGAAAGCTGGAAAGAAATGAGGGAATAAAGCAGGACGCCAGAAATATCAAGTAGAAACAAACACATGCTTGGGCGAGGGAGCGGGAAGAATATGAGGTAGGAGTACGAGAGGTAGAAGGTTGGCGTGGCTAACCTTAGCCATATTGCTAAGGCTCTCGGGGCGTTTTACACGAGCAGGTTATCTCGGCCAGTTACGGTTAAGATGTACAGTTAACTAACTACGAAGCGTTTACACGACACTTTTCTCGTCAGTATCTCGCCCAGTTAACCATTTTCGCGATAACCATAACTCCCCCCCCCCCCCCCTAGTTACGGGTTAAAGGTTAAGGTTAGTGCGTTCGTTAAGTTCGTTTGGATTCCGAGCTGTGAGATATATCGGCTACGCTAGCTCCAGTTCAGTTCCTCAATTTCTGCAGATTCGAATTTTCTAGAGCAGCAAACAAGAAAGCATTGGCCGAGCAGATGTTGATTGATCAGCTGCCAGATCTCACCCAGCAATCTCGATCGACGGGTCGCTGCGGAGCGCTGCGGAGCGTTGCGGAGCCTCGAAGTCGCTTGCTTCACAGCACGGTTCGTGCTGGGGAGCAAGGCCCGAAAATAGCCGGTCTGTCACCCAAAATTCAAAAATCACGAGGCTATCCAGAAGTACACGACCACCTGACCGAACGCAAAATGCGAGCGCAAATGCACGTGTAAACAGAAACTAGTTAAGTTTGCGTTCGTTGAGGGTTCGGGCATACGTGGCGCTAACTATTTGGTTATCTCGCCAACTTAACTGGCCGAGATAACCGGCTTGTGTAAACGCCCTCGAGGTCGTTCACACGGGACAGGTTTGGGTTTGGGTATGGTCTGATGTTAACCTGCCGCGTCAGAGGGGGTTAGCCGAAGATTAGCCGAGGTTAGCCCAAACCCGCCCAAACCCATGAATTTCGTCTCGGACGGCATTCTAGAGCTTCTTGTCAGTTGGAAAAGTTTGAACATTTTGAATTGCCGATCCGCAGCAGGAGCGCTCAAATCAAGCAGGCTCTGGTGATAATGTGAGGAAGGCCGGACACTGCGTCTCCTCATACTGCGTATCACGCTGCTACTGCCGCATCTCATGTTGGCGTGAATCTGCAGGTGGCGGCCCATCCAGAACGGACCCCATCCATACCGCGCAGAGGACTATATAGATGGCGCGAAGGGAGGACGGTTTCGAAAACAAGTGGCTGAAGGAAATGACGGCGCAATTTATCGCATCAGAAACAACGAACAACACGTGTGCGACATAACCATACTCATAACCCCAAACCGTGTGTGTGTGTTGTGTGTGTGTGGTGTGTGGGGGGGGGGGGGGGGTGGGGGGGGGCACGTTTGGGTTTGGGTTTGGGTTGTAGCATTTGGTTAAATAATTTGACCCAAACGCGTCAACCTTTTTCCCGTGAGAACGAAAAAAGGTTTGGATAGTACGACAGAAAACGCCCAACTACCCCTTAACCCAAACCCAAACCAGTCCCGTGTGAACGACCTCTAATCGTACGGCCATTTCGCCATGCCGCGTCCAATCCGCCTTGGCTAACAGCTTGTTTCAACCAGTTGGAGGTTCCGGTTGAGCGGCGGTTTAAATTCGTTATTTTTGGCGGCTAACCGGTGTTTGGTCGGAAACACAAAAAGTTGAGGTCCGGTTAAAGACCAAACTGCCCCGGTTAGTGCAACGGCGCACCCCCCCCGCCGTTGAAGAAAGTTGAGGGGCGGTTAAATTCGGTTGTTGCATTAGATCTGGTGACGTCAGGAAATTGGCGCGCGCCTCTTAAAATCATGCTGCTTTGGAGTGCCGCATCCTTTCTTTCTTTTTCGGACACTCATCATTGATCGCACGGTTTCACCAGATGGATTCGCAGCAGCAGGGCACCGTCCCTGCCACGCAATTTTCGACTGATCTTCCTGAGGGGCAGGCCGCAGATGCGTGTTCTAGATCTGGACCCGCGCCTGCAGGAAGAACTACGCCAATTTGAGGTGCATTGCAGCGGGATAAACGCTGAAATCAGCGTCTGGATAACGAGGGAAGTGCTGCGCTGCGCATTTGACACGTTGATCCATTTGAGATGACCTGGCCAGATGCAAAGACTGCTCAACTGGTGGAATGTTTCCAACCAGTTGAGGGTCCGGTTAGAGGTCGAGTCTAAACCCTCCGAAACACAATCCTTAACCGGACCCTCTAACTGGTTGGAAACAAGCTGTAAATGTACGTGAAAGGCTGGTGAAAGGTCACCCTGCGAAGACATCTATCAAAATTAGTAAGAGGTCATCGCAAGTCACACTAATATTTCAGTGTGACTGAGGCTTTCATCACAGTGATTAAATCGTCCTGGTTTCGCCCTACAACAGCGCCATTTTCGACGCATGCAGCGAAAGCACATCGGTGACTTGAGGTGTCCATTTTCCCGAATGAAAGCATTTCACCAACGAGTAGTTCGCGCTAGTACTTCGTTGCCTAATTGTTCATTCTAAGGAAGTAAAGCGCAAGGAAAACAGATCGAGCCCACAAGGAAGGATCAGGGCGTAATTCACCACCACTGACGCTCAACAAAAAAGGATAAACGGATAACCCTACCCCTCAAACCCAGCAGTCAAGCTCCCAGCACCGCTCAACATCCCAAAAGGAGCTAATACAACAAGCGCGGGGTCAACACGACATCCACATAAAAGAAACCGAACGATCCCCCAATCAGAAATGCGTGGAGATGGATAGAAAAATCGTTCTCGGCGTTTTGGCGCAGAACCAAAATGTCTCCTTTCACAGGCCTCCTTCATGTCCGGAAGTGAGGCCGGATATTTTGGCGACCCTTCCAGAGCCAATCCAACCCACACCCTCGGTCGAGGCCTGGATGTATTTGGCTTTGGATGGTCGTCTGGATGGTATATTTCGTCAGTACAATCCCTACAAATACGAACCATCCAAAACCCCTATGGGAAGGTAAACACTGGAATGGGTCGTCGTTATTCCTTACTTAAACCCATACAGACCCATCCGGCCCCAATGGGTAATCCCCCTTAAGTGGGGGACCGATCCTGGCGGACTTGCCGGGTCGTCATCGGTGTCCATATCTACTCCTCGAGTGCCTACTGTCTTTGTCTCATGCAAATCATCAAGTCGGAATCATCTGGGCGCGAAGGAATGGCGGCAAAGTGGACCCTATTCAAGCAAAGGCTGACCTCGGTCTCGTCAGATTGCCTGGAAACCGGGGTTTGCCTCGCTGCCCATGGATTTCCTTTTGGGGATCCGTAACCCCCGAGTCTGTTCCCTAGCTGAGGTAGCCGCTATGGACTGACCTTTCGCGGACAAAGACTACACGCCTCATCCATTGTGGATGTTTGGAATTGGAACAGTTACCTCGACAGTCCTAGCGTAGTTTCCCGATTCGCGGCGAGAGAAGGGCCCAAGTTTCACGGACTCTAGCAAACCCTGTACGAAAGAAATGAGTTTTTCTCTAGGGGTCAAGTCCGGTACCAACGGAACTCCGCTTAATCTATGTAATAGATTGGACTGACGCGCCAGAGAATTGACGAATACATACATCGGAGTGACAATTTTCGCTTAAATGTAGGCAAGACACATTTGCAGCGGATACAGATCAAATGTAGGCGTGTACAGTGGACAAACTGCTCACCGAAACCAGCAATCCCGACAGACACCCAACTTTTCGTAGACTGAACGTGCCAATAACCCTCGATCGCACGTTAACTACTGAGTTGTAATACGCGAAGAGCTATGCACTTTCTGTCGCTCGAGGGTCTGTTACAACCTTTTCGAGGGTCATTCTTGCGAACCTGCAAAGCTCTGCCACGATTCCGAGA
>JACBWV010000069.1:82500-123015 GCA_013435795.1 Chlamydomonas sp. ICE-L | reverse complement strand
CCCCTCCCCAAACCCCCCCACACCCGCTAGTAAAAGGCCCGTGCCACCCGTCTCCCCGCACCCGTGCCCACTCGCCCCCCCCCCCCCCCACCCCCCCTCGCCACCCACACCCTTCCCAACCCCCACCCACCAACAAACTCAACCCCTCCCAATCCCTCCCCCCCCCCCCCCACCCACTCCCCCTCCCACCCCCCCCCCCCCCCCACCACGCACTCACCCTCCCCCCACACACCACAGTAGTATACTGCTCTAAGTTTTCAACCACGCCATCCACCACACACACCCAGCCACCCACTACACACACCCAGCCACCCACTACACACACCCAGCCACCCACTACACACACCCAATCCCACCTCAATACAACACCCCTTCTGACACACCCCTCCCCTCTTCTTTCACCCCTATTACTTGAGTCTGTATGCTTGCCGTACAACCCAGCCGCTCTGGCCACCACGCTACACACTACCCCCCCCCCATCCCACCCACCCCACCCCACCCCACCCTCACACACACACACACACAGACACACACACTTCAACCACCCCACACCTTCTGATCCATCCCCTCTTCTTTTTCCCAGGACTGGAGTTGTAGTGGCCTTTCCATCAAGAGCGATAATACACTCGGCAAAGTCTCTAGGCCACCACGCTACACACTCACTACCCCCACCCACCACTACCCCCACCCACCCCCACCCCCGAACCTCCCCTCACACAAACAAACACACTTCAACACCCACCCCCACACCTTCTGATCCAGCAAAACCCATCTTCTTTAAACCAGGACTGGGAATCTGTAAAGTGCTTTCCATCAAGAGCGTACAACACTCGCCTCTCTAACCACCCGCGATAACTACCCCCCCCCCCCCCCTCTCATACACATACATACGCACACACACAATTCAACCACCCCACACCTTCTGGTCCATCCCCTCTTCTTTTCCCCCGATGACTGGGAGTCTGTAGTGCTTGCCATCAAGAGCAGTACACCCAGCCTCTCTGGCCACCACGCTTCACACTACCCCCCCCCCCCCCCCCCCCCCCCACACACACCACACACAAACACAAAACACACACACTTCAAACCCCACCCCACACCTTCAGATCCACCCCCTCTTCTTTTCCCCCAGGACTGGGAGTCTGTAGTGCTTTCCATCAAAAGCGGTACACTCGGCCTCTCTGGCCACCATGTGGATTCCAGCCGTATTGCTTTATGGGGCGCGTCCTATTCTGGGGCCCATGTGCTCATGACCGCTGCCAGGCTGGGCAGTGACGTGGCAGCTGTGGTTTCGAATGAGCCCTACCTCGACGGCAGGTACAGGGGGGAAACATAATGTGTGGTCGGTTGGTTGGTTGGTTGGTTGGTTGGTTGGTTGGTCAGTCGGTTGGTTGGTTGGCTTTATGGGGTGTGGCCTATTCTGGGGCCCATGTGCTCATGACCGCTGCCAGGCTGGGCAGTGACGTGGCGGCTGTGGTTTCGAATGAGCCCTACCTCGACGGCAGGTACGGGGGGGAAACATAATGTGTGGTTGGTTGGTTGGTTGGTTGGTAGGTAGGTTGGTTGGTCGGTCGGTTGGTTGGCTTTATGGGGCGTGTCCTATTCTGGGGCCCATGTGCTCATGACCGCTGCCAAGCTGGGCAGTGGCGTGGCAGCTGTGGTTTTGAATGAGCCCTACCTCGACGGCAGGTACAGGGTGTAGGGGGGAGAAATATGTGGTTGGTTGGTTGGTATGTTGGTTGGTAGGTTGGTTGGTAGGTAGGCTGGTTGGTAAGTAGGTAGGTTGATTGGTTGGTTGGTTGATTAGTAGGTTGATTGGTAGGTGGGTTGGTCGGTAGGTTGGTAGATTAAATGGATGGAGCGTGTCCTATTTTGGGGCCCATGTGCTCTTGACCGCTGCCAGGCTGGGCAGTGAGGTGATGGCTGTGGTTTTGAATGAGCCCTACCTCGACGGCAGGTACAGGGGGGGGAGAATTGTGTGGCTTGCTTGGTAGGTTGGTAGGTTGGTAGGTTGGGTGGGTGGGTGGGTGGGTGGATGGCTTTGTGGGGCATGTCCTATTTAGGGGCCCATGTGCTCATGACCGCTGCCAGGCTGGGCAGTGAGGTGGCGGCTGTGTTTGTGTGTGGGTGTGTTAGGTAGGGGGGTGAGGTAGGGGGGTGAGGGGAGACGGGGGTGGTGACATAGTGCGCTCCAAACTTGTAGTGCGTTCCGAAGTATAATTGTTTTCTTCTTCCTAGTTTGACATCCTTTCATTACTAAAAAGACGGCGAGCATGACTACAAAGATTGCGAGCATGACTAAGCAGACGGCGAGCATGACTAAACAGACGGCGAGCATGACTAAAAAGACGGCGAGCATGAGCACACAAAACATCTAGCAGCTAAATTGCTGACTGGAGCCCCATAAAATGTTGCGCCTACTGCTCATTGCAGTGCAAGACATATGGAGTGGTGAACTTGGGTTGAATTGTTTTCTTTTTCTGGCTTTAACATCCTTTCATACTAAACTGACGGCGAGCATGACTAAGCAGACAGCGAGCATGACTAACAAGACGGCGAGCATGACTAAAAATATTGCAAGCATGACTAAGCAGACAGCGCGCATGACTAACAAGACGGCGAGCATGACGAAACAGACGGCGAGCATGACTAAACAGACGGCGAGCATGACTAAAATGACGGCAAGCATGACTAAAAAGATTGCGAGCATGACTAAGCAGACGGCGAGCATGACTAAACAGACGGCGACATGGACTAAATACTGTAGCATGACCTAAAAGATTGCAAGCATGACTTAAAGACAGCGATCATGCTAAAAAAGACGGGGACAGGATTAACAGAGGCGAGCAAGGCAAAAAGACGGAGGAAGCATGACTGAACAGACGCGAGCATGACTAAAAGACAGCGAATCATACTAAATAGACGGGATCAGGACAAAAAGTCGGGCAGCATGACTACAGACAGGAGCCCCCCCAAAAAAAAAAAAAATGACTAAAAAAGACGGCGAGCATGAGTAAAAAGATAGCGAGCATGACTAAGCAGACGGCCAGCATGACTAAACAGACAGCGAGCATGACTAAAAAGATTGCAAGCATGACTAAGCAGACGGCGAGCATGACTAAAAAGACGGCGAGCATGACTAAAAAGATTGCAAGCATGACTAAGCAGACGGCGAGCATGACTAAACAGACAGCAAGCATGACAAAAAGATTGCAAGCATGACGAAGCAGAACAGCGCGCAATGACGAAAAAAGACGGCGAGGCAATAAACTAAAAAGATTAGCGAGCAATACAAAACAGACGGCTAGCGTGACGAAAAGATGGCGAGCAGGACTAAAAAATGTTTGGCCAGCATGACTAAGAGACAAAGCAGCACATCACAAAAAAAAAAAAAGAAAGAAAAAAAAAAAAAAAAAAAAAAGAGAAAAAAAGAAAAAAAAAGAAAAAGAAAAAAAGACTAACAAGACAACGAGCATGACTAAAAAGGTGGCGAGCATGACTAAACAGACGGCGAGCATGACTAAGCAGACGGCAAGCATGACTAAACAGACGGCAAGCATGACTAAAAAGACGGGGAGCATGACTAAACAGACGGCGAGCACGACTAAAAAGACGGCGAGCATGACTAAAAAGATTGCGAGCATGACGAAGCAGACGGCGAGCATGATTAAACAGACAGCGAGCACGACTAAAAAGATGGCGAGCATGACTAAAAATATTGCAAGCATGACTAAGCAGACAGCGAGCATGACTAAACAGACGGCGAGCATGACTTAAAAGACGGTGAGCATGACTAAACAGACGGCAAGCATGACTAAACAGACGGCGAGCATGACTAAAAAGATTGCAAGCATGACTAAGCAGACAGCGAGCATGACTAAACGGACGGCGAGCATGACTAAAAAGACGGCAACCATGACTAAACAGACGGCGAGCATGACTAAACAGACGGCGAGCATGACTTAACAGACGGCGAGCATGACTAAACAGACGGCGAGCATGACTAAAAAGATTGCGAGCATGACTAAGCAGACGGCGAGCATGACTAATCAGACGGCGAGCATGACTAAAAAGACGGCGAGCATGACTAAAAAGATTTCAAGCATGACTAAGCAGACAGCGAGCATGACTAAACAGACGGCGAGCATGACTAAAAAGATAGCGAGCATGACTAAAAAGATTGCAAGCATGACTAAGCAGATGGCGAGCATGACTAAAAAGACGGCGAACATGACGAAAAGCAAGCATGACTAAGCAGACGGCGAGCATGACTAAACAGACAGCAAGCATGACTAAAAGATCGCAAGCATGACTAAGCAGACAGCGAGCATGACTAAAAAGACGGCGAGCATGACTAAAAAGATAGCGAGCATGACAAAACAGACTGCGAGCATGACTAAAAAGATGGCGAGCATGACTAAAAATGTTGCAAGCATGACTAAGCAGACAGCGAGCATGACTAAACAGACGGCGAGCATGACTTAAAAGACGGTGAGCATGACTAAACAGACGGCGAGCATGACTAAACAGACGGCGAGCATGACTAAAAAGATTGCAAGCATGACTAAGCAGACAGCGAGCATGACTAAACGGACGGCGAGCATGACTAAAAAGGCGGCAACCATGACTAAACAGACGGCGAGCATGACTAAACAGACGGCGAGCATGACTTAACAGACGGCGAGCATGACTAAACAGACGGCGAGCATGACTAAAAAGATTGCGAGCATGACTAAGCAGACGGCGAGCATGACTAATCAGACGGCGAGCATGACTAAAAAGACGGCGAGCATGACTAAAAAGATTTCAAGCATGACTAAGCAGACAGCGAGCATGACTAAACAGTCGGCGAGCATGACTAAAAGGACGGTGAGCATGACTAAAAAGATTGCAAGCATGACTAAGCAGACGGCGAGCATGACTAAAAAGACGGCGAGCATGACTAAAAAGATTGCAAGCATGACTAAGCAGATGGCGAGCATGACTAAACAGACAGCAAGCATGTCTAAAAGATTGCAAGCTTGACTAAGCAGACAGCGAGCATGACTAAAAAGACGGCGAGCATGACTAAAAAGATAGCGAGCATGACAAAACAGACTGCGAGCATGACTAAAAAGATGGCGAGCATGACTAAAAATGTTGCAAGCATGACTAAGCAGACAGCGAGCATGACTAAACAGACGGCGAGCATGACTTAAAAGACGGTGAGCATGACTAAACAGACGGCGAGCATGACTAACATACGCGAGCATGACTAAAAAAGATTGCAAGCATGACTAGCAAGACAGCGAGCATGACTAAAACGGACGGCGGCATGACTAAAAAGGCGGCAACATGACTAAACAGACGGCGAGCATGACTAAACAGACGGCGAGCATGACTTAACAGACGGCGAGCATGGACTAAACAGACGGCGAGCATGACTAAAAAGATTGCGAGCATGACTTAAGGCAGACGGCGAGCATGACTAATCAGACGGCGAGCATGACTAAAAAGACGGCGAGCATGACTAAAAAGATTTCAAGCATGACTAAGGCAGACAGCGAGCATGACTAAACAGACGGCGAGCATGACTAAAAGATAGCGAGCATAGACTAAAAAGATTGCAAGCATGACTAAGCAGACGGCGAGCATGACTAAAAAGACGGCGAGCTGACTAAAAAGATTGCAAGCATGGACTAAGAGATGGCGAGCATGACTAAACAGACAGCAAGCATGACTAAAAGATTGCAAGCATGACTAAGCAGACAGCGAGCATGACTAAAAAGACGGCGAGCATGACTAAAAAGATAGCGAGCATGACAAAACAGACGGCGAGCATGACTAAAAAGATGGCGAGCATGACTAAAAATGTTGCAAGCATGACTAAGCAGACAGCGAGCATGACTAGACAGACGGGGAGCATGACTAAAAAGGTGGCGAGCATGACTAAACAGACGGCGAGCATGACTAAGCAAACGGCAAGCATGACTAAACAGACGGCGAGCATGACTAAACAGACGGCGAGCATGACTTACCAGACGGCGAGCATGACTAACAAGACGGCGAGCATGACTAAACAGACGGCGAGCACGACTAAAAAGACGGCGAGCATGACTAAAAAGATTGCGAGCATGACGAAGCAGACGGCGAGCATGATTAAACAGACGGCGAGCATGACTAAAAAGATGGCGAGCATGACTAAAAATATTGCAAGCATGACTAAGCAGACAGCGAGCATGACTAAACAGACGGCGAGCATGACTTAAAAGACGGCAAGCATGACTAAACAGACGGCGAGCATGACTAAACAGACGGCGAGCATGACTAAAAAGATTGCAAGCATGACTAAGCAGACAGCGAGCATGACTAAAAAGACGGCAAGCATGACTAAAAAGACGGCAACCATGACTAAACAGACGGCGAGCATGACTAAGCAGACGGCGAGCATGACTTAACAGACGGCGAGCATGACTAAACAGACGGCGAGCATGACTAAACAGACGGCGAGCATGACTAAAAAGATTGCGAGCATGACTAAGCAGACGGCGAGCATGACTAATCAGACGGCGAGCATGACTAAAAAGACGGCGAGCATGACTAAAAAGATTTCAAGCATGACTAAGCAGACAGCGAGCATGACTAAACAGTCGGCGAGCATGACTAAAAGGACGGTGAGCATGACTAAAAAGATTGCAAGCATGACTAAGCAGACGGCGAGCATGACTAAACAGACCGCGAGCATGACTAAAAAGACGGCGAGCATGAGCACACAAAATATCAAGCAGCCAAATTGCTGACTGGGGCCCTTTAAATGTTACGCCGACTGCTCATCGCTGTGCATGACGTAGGGAGTGGTGAACCCCCCCACGCCCCCCACCACGCCAAATTGCTGGCTGGGGCCATGCCACCAAGTTCACGATCTTACGATTATCTTGTACTCTATTCGTTTGTGTAGGGGGGCAGTGTCCAAGGCCATGGGAAACTAAGGCCCTCCCCCCCCCCCCCCCCACCACACACACACACACCCCACACACCCCACACAGGGTTTGCCTTCTTACAATTATCTTGTACTCCATCTGATTGTGCAGGGGGGCAGTGTCCAAGGCCACGGGAGACCGAGGCCCCCTTAAAATGCTGCGCCTGCTGCTCATTGCGGTTCATGACATAGTGCGTGGCAAACTTGGGCTGAGCCCAGCCTACATCTCTCTGATCGCAAAGAAGGGGGACCTTGCAATTCTGGAAGTTACAGAGTTTGAGCTCAATCAAACCAACCGGAACCCACCCAGGAGAATTGTGAGTGGTAATGTATCGTTATGCATTGTTAAGTATTGTTATGTATAATTTATTGTTATGCTGATAGTCTAGAATCACCATGCAATTCTGGAGGTTACAGAATTGGAGCTCAATCAAACCAACCGGAACCCACCCAGGAGAATTGTGAGTGGTAAAGTATTGTTATGCATTGTTATGTATAATTTATTGTTATGCTGATAGTCTAGAATCACCTTACAATTCTGGAGGTTACAGAGTGGAACCTCAATCAAACCAACCGGAACCCACCCAGAAGAATTGTGGGTGGTAATGTATCGTTATGCATTGTTAAGTATTGTTATGCTGATAGTCTAGAACCACCTTACAATTCTGGAGGTTACAGAGTGGGAGCTCTCTAACACCAACTGGAACCCACCCAGGATAATTGTGATAATTGTGTATTGGAATGAATGGGAGGAGGGGAAGGGAGGAGGAGGATTTAGGGGAGGGGAGGGAGGGGGGATGCTAGTACCCACAAAGCTAGTACCCACAAAGCTAGTACCCACAAGCCAGAATTCCTATACCCTAACCCTATAACCTAAACCCTAAACCCTTAAACCTAAACCCGAGGAGATCTGGCTTGTGGGTACTAGCTTCCCCCCACCGAGGGGATAAACCCGAGGAGGGGGATGATTGAGGGGAGGGGAGGGGAGGATGGGGTATGTTTATAGTTTACCATCTACTGTGACTTCAAAGTGGCAACTCCATTCAAACTAAATCCTCAGTGTTGCTGGTTTGAGGTGGAAGACCCACCACCTGGGGTGAAATTCCTTTCATAAAAAATAAAAATAAAATGCCAAGCAGGGGGACCTTGCAATTCTGGAGGTTACAGTGTTGGAGGTCTCTAACACCAACCGGAACCCACCCAGGATAATTGTGAGTGGTAATGTATCGTTATGCATTGTTATGTATTGTTATGCAAAATGTATTGTTATGTATTGTTATGCTGATAGTCTAGAACCACCTTACAATTCTGGAGGTTACAGAGTGGAACCTCAATCAAACCGACCGGAACCCACCCAGGAGAATTGTGAATGGTACTGTATTGTTATTAGGGGTCGCCAATATGATATCATATGATATCATGTCATCATATGATATCATATGATATTGTATGATATCATATGATGCAGGCGGTCTGACTAAGTACCTTTGGCCTGGGGCATCATATCATATGACATTAAATCATATGATTTTTTTATAAAATCATATGATATCATACTCGTCTTTGGTCAGCATCATATGATTTGCCGTTCCCTAATTGTTATGTATTGGTATGCTGCAAGTCTAGAATCACCTTGCAATTCTGGAGGTTACGGAGTCGGGGCTCTCTAACACCAACCGGAACCCTCCCAGGAGAATTGTAACGGATTGTTAGGCTGATAGTCTAGAATCTCCATACAATTCTGGAGGATACAGTGTCGGATCTCTCTTACACAAACCTCCTGGATGGGTTTCGCACTCGGGAGAATTGTGAGTGGTAATGATGGTGGTGAATGTAATGTGCCTTTCCATTGACCACGTTCACAAGATCACGTCACCAACTGCCTGCCTGCCTGCCTGCCTGCCTGCCTCCCTATCTGCCAGCCTGTCTGCCTGCCTGTCAGCCTGCATGCCTGTGTACATACTGTCCACACTGCACACACACTTACACCCTTGCTTGCTCATGTACTCACTTACTCATGTACTTACTTACTCATGTACTCACTTACTCATGTACTTACTTACTCATGTACTTACTAACAGGGGGGCCACCGAGGTGTGTGCGGTGCAAGGATGATGGTGGTCAATATGATGTACCACCCCATTGACCATGTCCACAAGATCACGTCACCAACGTTGCTGATAGGCGGAACGCATGATACCATCTGCCCCATTGAGAGGATCAAGCATGCGGCCATGCTCATGGGTGACAGGTAGGACACTGGGTGACAGGTAGGACAATGGGTGACAGGTAGGACACTGGGTGACAGGTAGGACATTGGGTGACAGGTAGGACACTGGGTGACAGGTAGGACACTGGGTGACAGGTAGGACACTGGGTGACAGGTAGGACATTGGGTGACAGGTAGGACACTGGGTGACAGGTAGGACACTGGGTGATAGGTAGGACATTGGGTGATAGGTAGGACACTGGGTGACAGGTAGGGCACTGGGTGACAGGTAGGACACTGGGTGACAGGTAGGACATTGGGTGACAGGTAGGACACTGGGTGACAGGTAGGACACTGGGTGACAGGTAGGACAGTGGGTGACAGGTAGGACACTGGGTGACAGGTAGGACACTGGGTGACAGGTTGGACACTAGGCGACAGGTAGGACACTGGGTGACAGGTAGGACACTGGGTGACAGGTAGGACACTGGGTGACAGGTAGGACACTGGGTGACAGGTAGGACATTGGGTGACAGGTAGGACACTGGGTGACGGTAAGGAACACTTGGGTGACGGTAGGGACATGGGGTGACAGGTAGGACACTGGGTGACAGGTAGGACATTGGGTGACAGGTAGGACACTGGGTGACAGGTAGGACATTGGGTGACAGGTAGGACACTGGGTGACAGGTAGAAAATTAGGGAGCAGGTAGGATATTGGGGGAACAGGCAGGTAGGATGAGATCTTCCTCACTGAGAGGATCAAACATGCGACCATGCTCATGGGTGACAGGTAGGACATTGGGTGACAGGTAGGATATTATGTAACAAACAGGGCGTTGTGTGAGGCCACAGTGGGCTTCACAAGAGGGGCTACCACAGTGCAGTTTTTGTATACAAAATAATGTAAATATTCCAGGCGATGACTCAAGGCAATGATTGCTATGCAATGCAGGGCGTCTTTGTTGGAAAATCCGTACAGCCACATTGAGCTCCACACAAGTGTTGGAAAAGCTTTACGACCACTTTGGGCTTCACAAGAGGGGCTACCACAGTGCAGTTTTTGCGATACTAAGAATGTATAAAAAATATCCCAAGGGGTGACTTGATGGAAAAAAATGTCCCAAGGGGTGACTTGATGAAAATAATTGTCCCAAGGGGTGACTTGATGAAAAACAAATGTCCCAAGGGGTGACTTGATGAAATGATTGTTATGCAATGCAGGGCGACTATGTTGGAAAAGCCGTACGGCCACATTGAGCTCCACAGGAGGGGGATAGAGTATGAGGTGAGGCTGGCTTGTGTGTATTGAGTCGTATGTGTGTATTGAGTCGTATGTGTGTATTGAGTCGTATGTGTGTATTGAGTCGTATGTGTGTATTGAGTCGTATGTGTTTATTGAGTCGTATGTGTGTAATGAGTCGTATGTGTGTATTGAGTCGTATGTGTGTATTGAGTCGTATGTGTGTATTGAGTCTTATGTGTGTAATGAGTCGTATGTGTGTATTGAGTCGTATGTGTGTATTGAGTCGTATGTGTGTATTGAAGTCGTATGTGTGGATTGAAGGTCCGTATGGTGTGTAGTGAGTCGTATGGTTGTGTATTTGAGTCCCGTATGTGTGTATTGAGTCTATGTGTGGTAATGATTCGTATGTGTGTAATGAGAGTTCGTATGTGTGTATTGAGTCGTAATGTGTGGTAGTGAGTCGTAATGTGTTTATTGAGGTCGTATGTGTGGTATTGAGTCGTTTGTGTATGGAGTCGTATGTGTGTTATGAGTCCCGTAGGTGTGTAGTGAGTCCGTATGTGTGGTTATTTGAGTCCGTAAGGTGTGTATTGAAGTCATGTGTGTATTGAGTCTATGTGTGTATTGATCGTATTTTGTAGTGAGTCGTTGTGGGTATTGAGTCGTATGTGTGTATTGAGTCCCGTATGTGTGTATTGAGGCCGATGTGGTGTAGTGAGTCGTATGTGGTGTATTGAGTTCGTAAGGGTGTGTATTGAGTCGTAGTGTGTATTGAGTTCGTATGGTGGTGTATTGAAGGCCCGACCGCCGATGTGTGTATTGGGAAGTCGTATGTGTGTAGTGGAGTCGTATGTGTGTAGTGAGTCGTATGTGTGTATTCAGTCGTATGTGTGGGGGGGGTATCCAGCAGTCAGTCTAGTGGTGTATGAGTCGTATGTGTGGATTGAGTCTATGTGGTTTATTGAGTCGTATGTGTGTATTGAGTCGTATGTGTGTATTGAGTCGTATGTGTGTATTGAGTCGTATGTGTGTATTGAGTCGTATGTGTGTATTGAGTCGTATGTGTGTATGGAGTCCGTAGTGTGTATTGAGTGTAGGGTGTGTATTGAGTCGTAGTTGTAGTAGTCGTATGTGTTTATTGAGTCGTATGTGTGGTATTGAGTCGTATGTGTGTATGGAGGTCGTAATGTTGTATTGAGTCCGTATGTTGTGTATTGAGTCCCGGAATGTGTGTATGGAGTCGTAATGTGATGTATTGAGTCGTATGTGTGTATCTGAGTCGTATGTGTTTTATTGAGTCGTAATGTGTGTATTGAGTCCGTATGTGTGTATGGAGTCGTATGGGGGGTAATGTGAGGCCCGTATGTGGTGTATTGAGTCGTAAATGTGTGGTATTGAGTCTTAATGTGAGTGTCTGAGTCGTATGTGTTTATGAGTCCGGATGTGTGTGTATTGAGTCGTATGTGTGTATTGAGTCGTATGTGTGTATTGAGTCGTATGTGTGTATTGAGTCGTATGTGTGTATTGAGTCGTATGTGTGTATTGAGTCGTATGTGTGTATTGAGTCGTATGTGTGTATTGAGTCGTATGTGTGTATTGAGTCGTATGTGTGTATTGAGTCGTATGTGTTTATTGAGTCGTATGTGTGTATTGAGTCGTATGTTTGTGTATTATTCGTATGGGTGTATTGAGGTCGTATGTTGTGTAATTGAGTCGGTAGGTGTGTGTTGAGGAGGTCGGTGACCCAGGGGTGTAGTGATTTGATGGGGTTTTGAATGTCCAGGAGGGGGTAGAAGTTTTTAGGTGGGTCAGCTTGTGTTGGGTTGAGTCATTAGTCATTCGGTGTTTATTGAGTTGTTGACGCATATTGAATGTGATTCGATTAATGTATATGGCCATACGGCAACATCGAGCTCCACAAGAGGGGGATAGAGTATGAGGTGAGGTCGGCGTGTTGGTGAGGGTGTTGGTGGTTGGTGAGGTTGGAGGTTGGTGTTGGTGGTTGGTGAGGTTGGTGTTGGTGGTTGGTGAGGTTGGTGTTGGTGGTTGGTGATGTTGGTGTTGGTGGTTGGTGAGGTTGGTGTTGGTGGTTGGTGAGGTTTGTGTTGGTGGTTGGTGAGGTTGGTGTTGGTGGTCGGTGTTGGTGGTTGGTGAGGATGGTGTTGGTGGTTGGTGTTGGTGGTTGGTGAGGTTGGTGTTGGTGGTTGGTGTTGGTGGTTGGTGAGGTTGGTGTTTGTGAGGTTGGCTTGTTTTAAGTATTAGGTTGGCAATCACCTAGGAGTGTAGGTATGGTGCACAAGAGGGGGATAGAGTATGAGGTGAGGTCGGCGTGTTGGTGAGGGTGTTGGTGGTTGGTGAGGTTGGAGGTTGGTGTTGTGTTGGTGTTTGGTGAGCGGGTTGGGGGTTGTTGAGGTTGGAGGTTGGTGAGGCTGGTGTTGGTGAGGTTGGCTTGTGTTAATTATTAGGTTGGAAATCACCTAGGAGTGTAGGTATGGTGCACAAGAGGGGGATAGAGTAAGAGGTGAGGTCGGCGTGTTGGTGAGGGTGTTGGTGGTTGGTGAGGTTGGAGGTTGGTGTTGGTGGTTGGTGTTGGTGAGCGTGTTGGTGGTTGGTGAGGTTGGAGGTTGGTGAGGCTGGTGTTGGTGAGGTTGGCTTGTGTTAAGTATTAGGTTGGCAATCACCTAGGAGTGTAGGTATGGTGCACATGAGGGGGATAGAGTATGAGGTGAGGTCGGCTTGTGTTCAATGAGTCATTTGTGTGTATTGAGGCGTTGACACATGGTGAATGAGATTCGATGAATTCATGTGGTCATGGTGAATGCGATTTGAATGTGATTTGATTCAGTTATGTGGTCATGGTGAATGCGATTTGAATGTGATTTGATTTGTTTATGTGATCATGGTGAACGCGATTTGAATGTGATTTGATTTGTTTATGTGATCATGGTGAATGCGATTTGAATGTGATTTGATTTGTTTATGTGATCATGGTGAATGCGATTTGAATGTGATTTGATTTGTTTATGTGATCATGGTGAATGCGATTTGAATGTGATTGGATTTGTTTATGTGATCATGGTGAATGCGATTTGAATGTGATTTGATTTGTTTATGTGATCATGGTGAATGCGATTTGAATGTGATTTGATTTGTTTATGTGATCATGGTGAATGCGATTTGAATGTGATTTGATTTGTTTATGTGATCATGGTGAATGCGATTTGAATGTGATTGGATTTGTTTATGTGATCATGGTGAATGCGATTTGAATGTGATTTGATTTGTTTATGTGCCCATGGTAAATGTGATTTAAATGTGAATTGATGGATTTATGTGATCATGGTGAAAGTGATTTGAAAACGTGATTGATAAGTTTGACAGCTACCTAGGAGTGTAGGTATGGCGATGTTATGATGAATACTTATACAATTAAAACAATTATTGTTACGCCTTGTTTCGACAAAGGGGGCTAGCCGGTTGGCTTGCGCAGGGGGCAACCACCAAAACATTTAAGGGGGCTAGCCGGTTGGCTTGCGCAGGGGGCAACCACCAAAACATTAAAGGGGGCTAGCCGGTTGGCTTGCGCAGGGGGCAACCACCAAAACATTAAAGGGGGCTAGCCGGTTGGCTTGCGCAGGGGGCAACCACCAAAACATTAAAGGGGGCTAGCCGGTTGGCTTGCGCAGGGGGCAACCACCAAAACATTAAAGGGGGCTAGCCGGTTGGCTTGCGCAGGGGGCAACCACCAAAACATTAAAGGGGGCTAGCCGGTTGGCTTGCGCAGGGGGCAACCACCAAAACATTAAAGCCAACCACCAATCCTCCACACCAACCAAACACCAACCAACCCACCATGCCAAACTCAAACCAAAACAGACACCAACCAAACACCACACCAAACACCACACCAACCTAACACCACCAGTCCTCCACACCAATCCTCCACACCAACCAAAACAGACGCCAACCAAATACCAACCAAACACCAACCAAATACCAACCAAACACCAACCAAAACAGACGCCAACCAAATGCCAACCAAACACCAACCAAAACAGACGCCAACCAAATACCAACCAAACACCAACCAAATACCAACCAAACACCAACCAAAACAGACGCCAACCAAATGCCAACCAAACACCAACCAAAACAGACGCCAACCAAATACCAACCAAACACCAACCAAATACCAACCAAACACCAACCAAAACAGACGCCAACCAAATACCAACCAAACACCAACCAAAACAGACGCCAACCAAATACCAACCAAACACCAACCAAATACCAACCAACCCACCACACCCTGCTTTGGACGCAAGAAAACATTGCAACCATTCAGTTCTTGCACCGCCAGCTCTACATGTCAGTTACACCGCTACAGGTCTAGAATCAGACGTCATCCAAACACCAAACAAAAACCAACCAAAGCAGACGCCAACCAAACACCAACCAAAGCAGAAACTCCAACGAACCCCAACCAAACACAACGAAAGCAGAAACGCCCAACCAACACCAACCAAACACCAACCAAAGCAACGCCAACCAACACCACCAAACCACCAAACACCAACCAAAGCAGAACGCCACAAACACCAACCAACACCAACCAAACAAAGACGCCAACCAACACCAACTCAAACCCAACCAAAAGCAGGAGACGCCAACCAAACACCACCAAAGCAGGACGCCACCAAACCAAGCAAACCAAACGCAAAGCAGAACGCCAACCAAACACCACCAACCAAACGAAAGAAGACACCAAACCAAACACACCAACCAAACACCAACCAAAGCAGACGCCAACCAAACACCAAGCAAACACCAACCAAAGCAGACGCCAACCAAACACCAACCAAACACCAACCAAAGCAGACGCCAACCAAACACCAACCAAACACCAACCAAAACAGACGCCAACCAAACACCAACCAAATACCAACCAAACACCAAGCAAACACCAACCAAAGCAGACGCCAACCAAACACCAACCAAACACCAACCAAACACCAACCAAAGCAGACGCCAACCAAACACAAAGAAACCCAACAAAGCAACGCCAAACCAAACACCAACCAAACACCAACCAAAGCAGACGCCAACCAAACACCAACCAAACACCAACCAAAACAGACGCCAACCAAATACCAACCAAACACCAACCAAACACCAACCAAAACAGACACCAACCAAATACCAACCAAACACCAACCAAATACCAACCAAACACCAACAAAACGAACGCCAACCAAATGCCAACCAAACACCACCAGGAACCGACGCCAACCAATACCAACCAACAAACCAACCAAATACCACCAACACCACCAAACAGACCAACCAACCAAATACCAACCAAACACCAACCAAATACCAACCAAACACCAACCAAAAACAGACGCCAACCAATACCAACCAAACACCAACCAAACACCAACCAAAACCTAACGCCAACCAAATACCAACCAAACACCACCAAATACCAACCAACCCACCACACCCTGCTTTGGACGCAAGAAAACATTGCAACCATTCAGTTCTTGCAAACCGCCAGCTCTACAAGTCAGTTTACTAACCTCTACAGGTCTATAATCAGACTTCTCCAACACCAAACAAACACCAACCAAAGCAGACTCCAACCAAACCCAACCAAAGCAGACTCCAACCGAACACCAACCAACACCAACTAAGCAGCACGCCACCAAACACCAACCAAACACCAACTAAAGCAGGACGCCAACCAAGACACCAACCAAACAACCAACCAAAGCATACGCCACCAAACACCAACCAATTACCAACCAAAGCACGCCAACCAGACACCAACAAACACAAACCAAACAGACGCCAACCAAACACCAAGCAAACACCAACCAAAGCAGGACGCCAACCAAACACCAACGAAACACCAACCAAAGCAGACGCCAACCAAACACCAACCAAACACCAACCAAAGCAGACGCCAACCAAACACCAAGCAAACACCAACCAAGGCAGACGCCAACCAAACACCAACCAAACACCAACCAAACACCAACCAAAGCAGACGCCAACCAAACACCAAGCAAACACCAACCAAAGCAGACGCCAACCAAACACCAACCAAACACCAACCAAAGCAGACGCCAACCAAACACCAACCAAACACCAACCAAAACAGACGCCAACCAAATACCAACCAAACACCAACCAAACACCAACCAAAACAGACGCCAACCAAATACCAACCAAACACCAACCAAATACCAACCAACCCACCACACCCTGCTTTGGACGCAAGAAAACATTGCTACCATTCAGTTATTGCACCGCTAGCTCTACTTGTCAGTAACACCACAACAGGTCTAGAATCAGATGTCAACCAAACACCAACCGACCAACCCACCACACCCTGCTTCACCTTGTGGATGCAGGAAAACATTGCTACCATTAAGTTCTTGCACCACCAGCTCTACATGTCAGTTACACCGCAAGCAAACACCAACCAAAGCAGACGCCAACCAAACACCAACCAAACACCAACCAAAGCAGACGCCAACCAAACACCAACCAAACACCAACCAAACACCAACCAAAGCAGACGCCAACCAAACACCAACCAAAGCAGACGCCAACCAAACACCAACCAAACACCAACCAAAGCAGACGCCAACCAAACACCAACCAAACACCAACCAAAGCAGACGCCAACCAAACACCAACCAAACACCAACCAAAGCAGACGCCAACCAAACACCAACCAAAGCAGACGCCAACCAAACACCAAGCAAACACCAACCAAAGGCGACGCCAACCAAACACCAACCAAACACCAACCAAAGCAGACGCCAACCAAACACCAACCAAACACCAACCAAGTACCAACCAATCCACCACACCCTGCTGCACCTTGTGGATGCGGGAAAGCATTGCTATCATTGAGTTCTTGCACCGCCAGCTCAACATGTCCGTCACACCGCTACAGGTCTAGAATGAGGTCTTACAATGTGTAGTACATTTTACTACACATGTGTCAAAGGTCTTTCAACGTGTAGAACACTGTAGTTTAAATGTGTAGAAGGTCTTACTTTGTGTACAGCATTGTACTACAAAGGTGTAGAAGATATTACTATGTGTAGTACATTTTACTATACATGTGTCAAAGGTCTTTCAACGTGTAGAACACCGCCAGCTCAATATGTCCGTGACACCTGAAATAAGTCATTAATTTAAAATAACCCAAAATATCCCAGTATATAAATAACCCGAAACAGCCTGAAATGACCGAAATGTCCCAAAAAATAAATAACCCAAAACAGCCTGAAATAGCCCGAGATAGCCAAAAATAGCCTGAACAACATATCAGTACCACCGCTACAGGTATAAAATGAGGTTTCCTACGTGTAAAACAACTTAGCCTACCACCAACCCACCACCACCAACCCACCTACCCACCACCACCAACCCACCACACCTGCAACCTACCACCAACCCACCACACCTCCAACATACCACCAACCCACCAACCCACCACACCACCAACCTTCCACCAACCCACCACACCTCCAACCTACCACCAACCCACCTACCCACCACACCACCAACCCACCACCAACCCACCTACCCACCACACCACCAACCCACCTACCCACCAACCCACCTAACCCACCTGCCTGCCCACCACACCACCTACCCACCACACCACCAACCCACCTACCCACCAACCCACCTACCCACCACACCATCAACCCACCACAAACCCACCTACCCGCCACACCACCAACACACCGACCCACCTACCCCCCACCACACACCAATCCACCACACCCCAACCCACCACCCACAACCCACCAACCAACAAACCCACCTACCCACCCACCACCACTCACATACCCACCTACCCACCACCCACCAACCCACAACCACAACCCACCACCACAACCCAGCCTACCCACCCACCACCAACCCACCACCAACCCACCTACCCACCACACCACCAACCCACCACCAACCCACCTACCCCACCAACCAACCAACCCCCACACCACACCACCACCACCCAACCGACCCACCACACCACCACGCCACCACAACCCACCGACCACCAACCCACCACCAACCCATCTACCCACCACACAACAACCCACCACCACCCACCACCACCAACCCACCTACCCACCACACCACCACTCACAACCACCCAACCTACCACCACACCAACCCACCACCAACCCACCTACCCACCACACCACCAACCCACCAACCCACCACACCACCAACCCACCACCAACCCACCTACCCACCACACCACCAACCCACCACCAACCCACCTACCACCACACCACCAACCACCACCAACACACCTGCCCACCACACCACCCAACCCAGACCACACACACCAACCCACCACCAACCCACCTACCCACCACACCACCAACCCACCACCAACCCTCCGACCCACCACACCACCAACCCACCTACCCACCACACCACCAAACCACCACCAAACCACCTACCCACCACACCACCAACCCACCACCAAACCACCACACCACCAACCCACCACCAACCCACCACACCACCACACCCTGCTTCACCTTGTGGACGCAGGAAAACGTTGCTATCATTGAGTTCTTGCACCGACAGCTCAACATGTCCGCCACACCGCTACAGGTCTAGAATGAGGTCTTACAAATGTGTAGAAGATATTACTATGTGTAGTACATTGTAATACAAAGGCAAGAAGATCTTACAACGTGTATAACATTGTACTTCAAAGGTGTAGAAGATCTTACAATGTGTAGATCGTTGTTGTACCAAAAAGGTGTAGAACATGTTACTCCATGTTGAACAATGTAATACAGGGAAGAAGATATTACTATGTGTATTACATTTTACTACTAAGGTGTAGAAGATCTTACAACGTGTGTAACATTGTACTACAAAAGTGTAGAAGATCTTACTTTGTGTAGAACATTATAATACAAACTTCAGAAGATCTTACAGCGTGTAGAACACTGTAGTACAAATGTGTAGAAGGTCTTACTATGTGTAGAACATTGTATTGCAGAGGTGCAGAAAGTCTTACTATGTGTGTATAACATTGCACTACGAAGGTGTAGAAGATCTTACAACGTGTAGAACGTTGTTGTATTACTAAGGTGTAGAAGATCTTAAAACGTGTAGAACATTGAATGTACTACAAAGGTGCAGAAGATTTACGTGTAGAACATTGTACTACAAAGGTGTTGGAGATCTTACTCAGTTTAGGGTAATTATACACATACGTTACACATCCGCCTACTATTTTGTAGGAGAGGCAACGCCATTCAAACTGAATCCTCGGTGTCGCTGGTTTGTGTTGGGAGACCTACCTCCTGGGGTGAAATACCTTTCATACAAAAATGATTGTATCAAATAAGCTTTGATGAGCATTTCAAAATGTTAATGTTACTGCCGAAGACAGTAAGCAGCCTGAAAGGCTGGAGCCATGTACCGGTAACCAAGTTAAAGTTTTATGCCCCGCCATTCATGGTTGCCTACTTATGTAGGTTTTACTGACCGGTTCTCACGGTCCTGCTTCTCACGGGCCTGCCTGAAAGGCTGGAGCCATGTAAATTGAAATGGTTACATCCGTGTAATACAGTTACTCACAGGACGTGATGTTAAGGACACCACAGCGTAAGCCGGAGCTAGCTATAGTCACCGTGGAGCCATGCAACCAAGTTAAAGTTTTATGCCCCGCCATTCATGGGTGCCTACTTATGTAGGAATTTCTCTGCCTTTCTTTCTGGACTCTTCTGAACAAGGTTTGGCAGGAGGTACCTCGTCCTGCAATCATTGGTGAACACACGTAACTTCTCACGACCTTCCAAATTTGGATTGCACTTGCGTGATTGCATTCAGGGTAACTCAAAGCGCGCGCTTTTGCGCTTTTGAGCGCTGACTTTTTGACCCCCTCTGCGGTTTAAGCGCAGTTTTTTGCAACCCCTTGTGGGCGCTGCAAACAAATTTTGAGCTTTTTGCACTACAAAGCGCAGTATTTTTGTTTTCAAGTGCGCCAAAGCGCTGGCCAATTTGGCCATTCGAAGTACCCTGCTAGCAAATGTCTTTTCCCCCCTAAAAGTGGGTCTCAAAAAAGTGTATGTTTAGTACATACCGTATGCGCCTTAAGTATTGGCAAGGTTCAATATTGGCAAATGACATTTCCCCCCTAAAAGTGGGTCTCAAAAAAGCATGGCAAAACTAACTTGGTAAAGGGGTCTATGGCTTTGACTGTCTCAAGCTCAGTCTTGAAATCCAGTTGGCAAAGGGTCTTATGGTATTCTTACATTTCCTTGTTACATGTTCACCAAGTTGTCTGCCCAAGCTTGCTGTAAAACCATGTAACAATTCAAATCAGGAGCAATAAACTTGCTAGGGCTTGGTAGCCAGAACGGTACATGGCTCCAGCCACCCAAATTTCTGGCTGGAGCCATGTGAACAAGTTTAAGGTCAAGTACATGTTCACAAAGTAGTCAGCCCAAGCTTGCCTGAAATATAAGTATATAACCATGTAGCAATTCAACCCAGGAACAGTTAACTTGCTAGGGCTTAGTAGACTGAGTACCATCATTACCATGGCATGGTAAATGTACCTTGGCAAAGGCCAACCACCTGGAGTGGTCTCAAGCTGGATCCTCAATCCGGTTTGGCAAAGGGTTGTTTGCCAAACCGTTTGCCAATACTGAAGGCTCGTACGGTATACAAAACATAACCATTCTGCCTGCCATGGCATGCAGCAGGGTATTTCCGTATGCGATATATTGGCGGGAATTTTGGCAGATGGTTTCCGCCAATTCAGGTGGGGTCAGGCGCTGGTACAATTTGGTCAACGGAAGTACCCTGGTGGGTATGTGTCCAAGCACATGATATCATTGCTATCTAGGTTTAATTGCTCGGTCTCACCGTTAATTGCTCTGGCTCACTGTTTGCAGTCTACTCTTTCTTTTATTTTGATGCATGTAGCAGATTCAGCTGGCTATAAGCTGGCATGTGTTTTGCGTGCAAAATAAACGTGGATGGTATAAACGCTATCACACCACACTCTAGATTGTTACATGTTGTGCAGCCAACTTTAGGCTGCTCAGTACCTCCTTTTGAGTCACACTTGAATCTGGTTTGAATCGCACCGTCTATCTGCATCTAGGCTCAGTGTTTACGGGTAGAATAAACCTGGGTGGTATAAGCGCTACCACACCAAACTGTGCATTGGATTGTTACATGTTGTGCATACAGCTTTCGGCTGCTCAGTATCTCCTTTTGAGTCACACTTGAATCTGGTTTGAATCGCACTGTCTAGCTGCATCGAGGCTCAGTATTTACGGGCAGAATAAACCTGGGTGGTATAAGCGCTACCACACCAAACTGTGCATTGGATTGTTACATGTTTTGCAGCCAACTTTGGGCTGCTCATTTGCTCAGTGTCTATTTTTGAGTCACACTTAAATCTGGTTAAAATAGAAAAGAAAAAAGGATTCTGAGCTTGTAACTTGAGCCAATCTATGGAGCTCCCCCAGATTCGAAAACCCGCCAACCAATGTGGTGGAAAAATATTTCAGGGCTTTTTGGGACCTTACCCCCAAACCAATTTTTGCGCTTTTGACGCAACTGCCTCCTTTTGGTTAGCGCTTTTGGCTCAACCGACATTGGACGTCTGCGTGCTGCGCCCAGAGGGGTTCAATTTTTGTTTCAATCGCGCAGTCAGGTCCCAACACATAGCGCGCATTATGTACTACCCTGGTATGCAGCCAGGGTACTACTTCTTGCCAAATTCGTCAGCGCTTAATGCGCACAAACGGCAAATTGGTCAGCGCTTGTTAATGCCAAAGCGCAAAAACTGCGCGGTGCGCCCACAGCGGGTTGAAAAACTGCGCAAAACGCGCAGAGGGGCTCAAAAAGGCAGCGCAACACCAAGCTGCCGTGCGCGCTTAGTACTACAGGTACCCAGGTATGCAGCCCGAAGAGAGGCTGGCAAAATTGTTGTAACCAATCACCGATGCGGTCTAATCAAGATGTAAAGGCCGAGGGGGATTTATGTGGACTGATGGATTGGTGGTTGGCCCCAGTGCAAGCCAACTGGCTGGCCCACTCAATCTCACGCCTCGTAATAAGGCGTACTATTTATTTATCTAGTTATGGACGATTGATTTGGGTTAAACATCTGGGCCGGACACATATTCAGGTTGAACATAGCCCGTTTCAGTAATACGATTGGTCTAGTGTTACACCCAATCGCTGAAACGAAGTGGGGTTGGGTCTTCGATTCCCCCTATCGTCACCATGAGCGTTGCAGGTTGTTGTCAACCGTGATGGTAGCTTGTCCAGTTTATGTGGTAGACCGTTCTCATCCCGCGTTCGACGGGTTCCCTTAATACCACACCCCACCAGGCGTTATCATTACTTCAGGCTGAACACACTGTTTTCTTTTTGGCTACCAGCACCAGCTTCTAGGCAGCTCCCTGAGACTGCTACAGGGCCAACCCCAAAGATTCCAGTAGCACTGGAAAGCCGACGATATCACCTTCCAGGTGCCTAGGTTGATTAAGGTTTGGATGGAGAGAGATCCCAGGGAGCTGCCTATAAGCTGCTTCTCATAGCTGAAAAGAAAAAGTATAGTTGGGCATCCGTTCAGGCCAAGCATCCATTCGAGTCAAGCATCCATTTGGCTCAACCATGCATTTGAGTCAAACATCCATTTGGGGTAGAGCATCTATTGGTGTCAAACATCCAACTAATAAATGGGAACACTGTTTTTGTTCGGTGTCACATCGCCATTCCATTGTGTGCATGGCGACTCGTGGGTCCGGCTAAACTAGTCAGAAATGTTGAGCACACAAACTGATGACCAGGAGGTCCAAGCAAGAAATGCCCCCCGACCCCCCCGGGGGTCCACGAGATTTGAGGGTAGGGCATCGCACTGGGGTCACACAGAATTGCTCAATTTGCGGTGCGTCAAGAGAAGAAGAAAAAGTCCTAGGCGCGCCGCACGCGACGCAGAAAATTGGTGGAGAGTGGGTTCAAAAGTGGCGGTGAGGTTCGAGCTATTTGAGGTTTGGAAGGGTGGAGAGTGGGTCTACGCGGCTCAGGGTTGGAACCAGGGTACTTCAATTGACCAAATCGGCCAGCGCTTTAGCGCACTTGAAACAACAAAAACTGCGCTTTGTAGTGCAAAAAGCGCACAAATTGCTTGCTGCTCCCACAGGGGGTTGCAAAAAACTGCGCGAAACGCGCAGTGGGGCTCAAAAAGGCAGCGCGCATAAGCGCGCGCTTGGAAGTACCCGAGTTGGAACCTGACGGACAGACAGAGACTTGGACAAAACGGTGACCCTGGGGGCTCTCGCCCCGCAGAGGGGAGGGCTCCGCCCAAAAGTGAACGGGAAATATGTGGAATGGGGGATCCATATATAGGACCAGCACCTTCCAGCACCTTCCATAATCCTTCGAGTATGATTCGTGAGAATTTATCCCACGATAGATCCTGTCGCACCAAATCCTATCCATGAACAAGATGTAGCGAGAAGTAGGATAAATACCTTCCATATAGGACCAGCACCTTCCATAATCCTTTGAGTATGATTCGTGAGAATTTATCCCACGATAGAT
Source organism: Chlamydomonas sp. ICE-L (assembly GCA_013435795.1). Taxonomy (NCBI): domain Eukaryota; kingdom Viridiplantae; phylum Chlorophyta; class Chlorophyceae; order Chlamydomonadales; family Chlamydomonadaceae; genus Chlamydomonas; species Chlamydomonas sp. ICE-L. The sequence goes on along the minus strand of JACBWV010000069.1, from coordinate 98,976 downwards.
CCTGTCACACCAAGTGCCATCCCTGACCAAAATATTAAGCAAGAAGTAGAACCAGTACCTTCCATATAGGACCAGCACCTTCCATAATCCTTTGAGTATGATTAGTGAGAATTTATCTCACGATAGATCCTGTCGCACCAAGTCCTATCCATGAACAAGATGTAGCGAGAAGTAGGACAAGTACCTTCCATATAGGACCAACACCTTCCACCACCTTCCATGATCCTTCGAGTATGATTTGTGAGAATCGATCTGCGATAGATCCTGTAGCACCAAGTGCCATCCGCGAACAAGATAGCAAGAAGTAGGACCAGCACCTTCCAGTACCTTCTAGTACCTTATCCCCGTTCAACGAATGGCTCAATGGCAGAGCTCCATGAACGACGTAGGTGCCGGGTTCGAATCCCCACGGGTGCGCTTAAGTGTTAGCGGTCGCTGTCAACCGCCATTGTAGCTTTGTCCATGTAAAGTAGCAGCTCGTTCCCTACCGCCTTAAGACGGGGCTCCCTTAATACCATGGTCCACCAGGCATTATCATTACTTTTTCCAGTACCTTCCATATACTTCCAAAACCTTCTAGAATGGGGGATCCATGCATAGGACCAGCACCTTCGGAGTCGAGTTCAGGCTGTATGGTTCACTATAACCCAGCTCACAAAACTGACAGGTCTGCAGTTCGAGCCCTTGCCAGGTTCCAAACTTTCAGACCTGCCGCCTTGGAAGAGGTAGAGAACTTCCCTTCGTGCTGTTGTGCAGTAGTCCAAGCTCAGGCGCAGTAGCGGTCTGCAAAAGTGAAACCCCATTGTAGAAGCCAATCTCTAGTATGTATGTTTGTATGTATGTATGTATGTATGTATGTATGTATGTATGTATGTATGTATGTATGTATGTATGTATGTTTGTATGTATGAGATTGGCTTCCACATACATACAATCTCTAGTATGTATGTATGAGATTGGCTTCCACATACATACAATCTCTAGTATGTATGTATGAGATTGGCTTCCACATACATACAATCTCTAGTATGTATGTATGAGATTGGCTTCCACATACATACAATCTCTAGTATGTATGTATGAGATTGGCTTCCACATACATACAATCTCTAGTATGTATGTATGAGATTAGCTTCCACATACATACAATCTCTAGTATGCATGTATGAGATTGGCTTCCACATACATACAATCTCTAGTATGTATGCATGAGATTGGCTTCCACGTACATACAATCTCTAGTATGTATGTATAAGATTGGCTTCCACATACATACAATCTCTAGTATGTATGTATGAGATTGGCTTCCACATACATACAATCTCTAGTATGTATGTATGAGATTGGCTTCTACATACATACAATCTCTAGTATACTGAGTATAGTGTACTATGTAGTACTACATACAATCTCTAGTATGTATGTACCAGGGTACTACTTCTTGCCAAAGTGGTCAGCGCTTTATAGTGCAAAAAGCGCAAAAAATGCGCGCTGCGCCCACAGGGAGTTGAAAAACTGTGCAGTAGCGGTCTGCAAAACCCAAACCCCATTGTAAAAGCCACTCTCTGGTATGTACCTTAGAATTAAATTATCACTGTAGCACGAACTCAGGGCCCCCGTCGGTTAAACAATTGTTTGAGGCTCAGTTCATCAGTGCTTGTTCTTTTTAAGCCCTTCCTTTACGGTTGGGCAAGTCCCTTAAGCCTATTTGGCCTACCCCTGGACTGTAACATACATACATACATGTACCAGGGTACTACTTCTTGCCAAATTGGTAAGCGCTTAAAGCGCACGAACGTCAAATTGGTCAGCGCTTTATAGTGCAAAAAGCGCAAACAATGCGCGCTGCGCCCACAGGGGGTTGAAAAACTGCGCGAAACGCGCAGAGGGGCTCAAAAAGACAGCGCGGCACCGCGCTGCCGCGCGCGCATAATAGTACCCTGGTATGTACGGTGCATGCGAACGTGAGGTTTCCTTCAATCTCACGCCCCGTGGCAGGGCGTACTAATTTCCAATTCTTAATTTTTGACCTGCACTTTCCAGCACTATTTCCAGGTCCGGGTTGGATCACAATTAAACTAAATAATATAGTGAATAGGTGAGTGCATCCTTGTAGCACTCATGCACACACACACACACATGCTGACACACAGTCAAACTCAATTTTCAACCCGCACCTTGCAGTAATATTTCCTGGTCCGATTTGGATCACAATTTAACTAAATAATATTTAGTGAATATGTGAGTGCATCCTTTATATAGTATGCACACACATGCACACACACACATAAGTCTAAACCCAGACTTCATTTTGCCGTTATTTGGCAGTTGCATTTGCTCCAACTGATCGCCAAACACATACACACACACACAGTTAAACACACAGTTAAACACACACACACAAACTCAAATACAAATACATGCACGTAAACCCCAAACTTTAGTTCAGGCTGCCGTCATCGTTATTCATTGGTAGCAATCGCTCAAGCTGATTGCATTTAGTACACACAGACACAGTCAAACACACACGCACTCACAAAGTCAAATACACACACATGCACACACACACATGCATTTAAACCCCAAATTTTAGTTCAGGCTGCCGTCGTCGTTATTCGGTGGCAGCAATCGCTCAAACTGATTTCGTAGTGACATCAGGTCTGCCTCAGTCATGGAAGGCATGTCATGAGGCGAAGTCCTGCTTGTACTGCTTGTACTGCTTGTGCTGCTGGTTGTAGAAGGCTGGGTAGAGGTGGTGTTGCTCCCGCTGTTGCCCTCATCCTTTACTAAGAGCTCATAGCTTCCAGACCTGGGTGGAGTATGGACAAATGTGTGTGTGTGTGTGTGTGGTGGTGGTAGTGGTGGTGGGAGGTATGGTGTGAGGAGCTCATAGCTATATCCCTGCTTGGACTGCGACAATTCCCCTGTTAAAGGACGCTTACTAAAAGCTGCGGATGACGCACGATGAGTCTATTCAGGGGTACTTTCTCAGAGGAAAACTCATGTGCCAAGGGTACCCATTCACACCCTTCAACAATCGTATATCACGCCGCATTACTCACCTCAAGCGGTTTGCCCTCTCCCAGTTAGTATCTCCCACATTGAGATCAGGGGGCAAGAAGAGGGAACCAGCAGACTCCAGTCTTCGTATGTACCCATTCACACCCATATATAGCTCCAATTGCAACCAACCAACCAACCAACCAACAGACTCCAGTCTTTGTATGTACCCATTCACACCCATATATAGCTCCAATTGCAACCAACCAACCAACCAACCAACCAACCAACCAACAGACTCCAGTCTTTGTATGTACCCATTCACACACTTCAACAACCGTACACTACTCACCTCGGGCGATTTTCCCTATCCCAGTCAGTACCCCCCACATTGGGAACAGGAGGCAAGAAGAGGGAACCAGCATACTCCAAACAGTCCCATTTACCCACACCCATCTACACCTCTAAAACCTCCACACTCACCTCAAGCGGTTTGCCCTCTCCCAGTCAGTATCCCCCACATTGAGATCAGGTGGCAAGAAGAGGGAACCAGCAGACTCCAAACGACATTGGTAACCATGGTCCTTGCAAAAGTTTTTGATGTCAGCGACCTTCACCTTGCACACCTTGGGGGCATGGGCCATACCAGCCTCTACCTGGTTGGCAAACCTGAGGAGGGGAAATGAGTGAGGTTGGGTGAAGGGGTGGGTGAGAATGGGTGGGTGTTAGGGTTGGTGTGGTTGGATGCAGGTGTGTGTGTGTGTGTATGTGTGTGTGTGTGGGGGGGGGTGATGGAGTGTGGCATTGATAGCCATGGTCCTTGCAAAAGTTTTTGATGTCTGCGACCTTCACCTTGCACACCTTGGGTGCATGGGCCATACCAGCCTCTACCTGGTTGGCAAACCTGGACAGTAGGGAGGGGTGGGGTGGGTTGGGTGTTTGGTTGGGTGGTCGGGTGGTTGGTGTTGGGTGAAGGGGTGTGTGAGGGGTGGTGATGGGCTTGGACACCTTGGGTGCATGGGCCATACCAGCCTCTACCTGGTTGGCAAACCTGGACAGTAGGGAGGGGTGGGGTGGGTTGGGTGTTTGGTTGGGTGGTCGGGTGGTTGGTGTTGGGTGATGGGGTGTGTGAGGGGTGGTGATGGGCTTGGACACCTTGGGTGCATGGCCATACCAGCCTCTACCTGGTTGGCAAACCTGGACAGTTGAACGGGGTGAGGTCGGATGAAGGAGTGGGTGATAGGGTTGGAGTGGTTGCATACAGGTGGGTGCACAATCGACACAAAGCCTACTTACACCCTACAACCTACACCCTACATACATGCATGCTGCGCTACCAAAATGCATACACACCTGATTGCGTCCTCCTCCCTCCCTAACACAACCTAAATACCACCAACGTACAACTTACATACAACCCACATACACCCTACACCCTACATACATACATGCTGCGCTACCAACATGCATACACACCGGATTGCGTCCTCATCCCTCCCCTACACAGCCTACATGCCACTGACATACAACCTACATATAACTGACATACAACCTACATATAACCGACATACAACCTATATGCAACCGACATATACCCTACAGCATACCTACATCCTACACCCTACAACATGCACACAACCTACATACAACCGGCATGCACCCTACAGCATACCTACACCCTACACCCTACAACATGCATACAACCTACATACAACCGGCATGCACCCTACAGCATACCTACATCCTACACCCTACAACATGCACACAACCTACATACAACCGGCATGCACCCTACAGCATACCTACACCCTACACCCTACAACAAGCATACAACCTACATACAACCGGCATGCACCCTACAGCATACCTACGCCCTACACCCTACAACATGCATACAACCTACATACAACCGGCATGCACCCTACAGCATACCTACACCCTACACCCTACAACATGCATACAACCTACATACAACCGGCATGCACCCTACAGCATACCTACACCCTACACCCTACAACATTGCATACAAACCTACATACAACCGGCATGCACCCTACAGCATCCTACAACCTATGCCCTACCCCCTACACCCTACAACATGCATACAACCTACATACAACCGGCATGCACCCTACAGCATACCTACAACCTACACCCTACAACATGCACACAACCTACATACAACCGGCATACACCCTACAGCATACCTACAACCTACATACAACCAACATTCACCCTACAGCATACCTACACCCTACACCCTACAACATGCATACAACCTACATACAACCGGCATGCACCCTACAGCATACCTACAACCTACACCCTACAGCATGCATACAACCTACATACACACCTGACTGCATCCTCCTCTCTCTCGAACACAAGGATGGTCTCCTGGGGCATTCCATCATCATCGTGACCTCTAAGCGAGTAGATTCCATCGGAGGGGCCCTTTTTTGAGTTGAACAAAATGGCATAGACCTGCAGCCATGGCAGACATGAGTGACAATGGGGTCTATGCGTGTTTGTGTGTGTTTGTTTGCATGCTTGCATGTGTGTGTTTGTGTGTGTGTGTGTGACCTTGGTTTTACAAAATGGCGCAGACCTGCAGCCATGGCAGACATGAGTGAGAATGGGGTCTATGCGTGTTTGTGTGTGTGTTTGTTTGCATGCTTGCATGTGTGTGTTTGTGTGTGTGTGTGACCTTGTTTTTACAAAATGGCGTAGACCTGCAGCCATGGCAGACATGAGTGAGAATGGGGTCTATGCGTGTTTGTGTGTGTGTTTGTTTGCATGCTTGCACGTGTGTGTTTGTGTGTGTGTGTGTGACCTTGGTTTTACAAAATGGCGTAGACCTGCAGCCATGGCAGACATGAGTGAGAAGAGGGTCTGTGTGTGTTGGTGTGCATGCTTGTGTGTGTTTGGGTGTGCGACTTTGAATTTACAAAAATGGCGTAGACATGCAGCCATGTCCAACATTAGTAGGGAGAGGCATCGATCTATATCTATATATATCTATATATATATATTGGCGAAGCTGGATTTTTGACAATCGGCATAGGGCACCTTACAAAAACCAAAATCTGGTTTTACAATTATGGCATATGGCACCATATCATATTGCAGGCGCTTCAACTGGATTTTACGGTGTCTATCTGATGTAACTGCACATGTTGTAGATATACACAATGTATCTATTTGCTGTATATTATATATAGATCTATATAGATCTATATTTTTGGGCAAAATATATCTATTTACCGCCCCCTAAACATTAGTGCTGCAGCATGGGGGACTGTTTGTGTATGTGTATATGATATGATTGTGTATGTGTATGTGTGTGTGTGACCTCAGAGCGAGCAGATTCTATCAGGGGGGCCTTTTTTAAGTTAAGAACATGGCAGCCATGGTAGACATGGATGAGAATGGGGTCTGTGGGTGTTGGTGTGCATGCTTGTGTGTGTTTGTGTGTATGTGTGTGGGTGTTGGTGTATGTGTGTGTGTTTGTGTGTGTTGACAAACAAGTTAGGCAGCATGGGGATCATGTGTTTGTATGTGTGTGTGTGTCAAGGTCCTTCCAAGTGCGCGCTGGCGCGCTACCTTTTTGGCCAATGGAAGTACCCTGGTGTGTGTATGTGTGTGTTGGTGTGCATGCTTGTGTGTATTTGTGTGTGTTGACAAAAAAACAAGTGTTGCAGCATGGGGATTCTGTGTTTGTATGTGTGTGTGTGTTTGAGTGTATGTGTGTGTGTGTGTATGTGTGCGTATGTGTGTGTGTTTGTGTGTGGGTGTTGGTGTGTGTGTGTTTGTATGTGTGCGTATGTGTGTGTGTTTGTGTGTGTGTGCTTGTGTGTTTGTGTGTGTGTGTGCATGTATGCTTGTGTGTTTGTGTGTGTGTGTGTGCATGTATGCTTGTGTGTTTGTGTGTGTGTGTGCATGTATGCTTGTGTGTTTGTGTGTGTGTGTGCATGTATGCTTGTGCATGTTTGTGTGTGTGACCTTGATTTGAAAGAAATGGCGTAGACCTGCAGCCATGGCAAATATAAGTGTTGCAGCATTAGAGCGAGTAAATTCTGTCTGTATGTGTATGAGTGGGTGTGTGACCTCAGAGCGAGTACATTCTGTCAGGGGAGCTCTGCTTCTAGTTGAACAAAATGGCGTAGACCTGCAGACATGGCAAATATTGGTGCTGCAGCAAGGGGATTGTGTGTGTGTATGAATGTGTATGTGTGTATATGTGTATGTGTGTGTATGTGTATGTGTGTGTATGCATGTGTGTGTGTGTGTATGTGTGTATGTGTGTGTATGTGTGTGTATGAATGTGTATGTGTGCATATGTGTATGTGTGTGTATGTGTATGTGTATGTGTATGTGTGTGTATGAATGTGTATGTGTGTATATGTGTATGTGTGTGTATGTGTATGTGTGTGTACGAATGTGTATGTGTGTGTATGTGTGTATGTGTGTGTATGTGTATGTGTGTGTATGTGTGTATGTGTGTGTATGTGTGTATGTGTATGTGTGTGTGTCACCTCAGAGCGAGTAGATTCTGACAGGGTAGCCCTTTTTTCAGTCGAAAATGGCGTAGACCTGTAGCCATGACAGACATGAGTGAGAATGGTTCCTGTGTGTGTGTCGAGGGGTGCATGCTTGTATGTGTGTGTGTCGAGGGGCGCATGCTTGTGTGTGTGTGTCGAGGGGTGCATGCTTGTGTGTGTGTGTGTTGAGGGGTGCATGCTTGTGTGTGTGTGTCGAGGGGTGCATGCTTGTGTGTGTGTGTCGAGGGGTGCATGCTTGTGTGTGTGTGTCGAGGGGTGCATGCTTGTGTGTGTGTGTCGAGGGGTGCATGCTTGTGTGTGTGTGTCGAGGGGTGCATGCTTGTGTGTGTGTGTCGAGGGGTGCATGCTTGTGTGTGTGTGTTGAGGGGTGCATGCTTGTGTGTGTGTGTCGAGGGATGCATGCTTGTGTGTGTGTGTCGAGGGGTGCATGCTTGTGTGTGTGTGTCGAGGGGTGCATGCTTGTGTGTGTTTGTGTGTGTGTGTGCATGTATGCTTGTGCATGTTTGTGTGTGTGACCTTGATTTGAAAGAAATGGCGTAGACCTGCAGCCATGGCAAACATGAGTGTTGCAGCACGGGAATTATGTGTGTGTGTTCGTGTGTGTGGTGCGTTTGTGTTTATGTGTGTGTATGTGTGTGTGAGAGAGTGTGTGTTTGTTCGTGTACGAGTGTGTGTGTATATGTATATGTATGTGTATGTGTGTGTACGTTGTATGTGTGTGTATGAGTGTGTATGTGTATGTGTATGTGTGTGTATGTGTTTGTGTATGTGTGTGAAATATAATTAAAACTGTAAGTATAATTGGAATTTAATCTATAATTGAAATTGGAAGCCGAATTATAATTGGAATTGGACCTATAATTGAGACTTTAATTGAAATTGGAAGTAGGAGTAGAATTGGAATTTAACCTATAATTGGAATTGGACCTATAATTGAGACTTTAATTGAAATTGGAAATAGGAGTAGAATTGGAATTTTACCTATAATTGGAATTGGAACTAGAATTGAGACTTTAATTGAAATTGGAACTGGAATTGGAACTATAATTGAAATTGGAACTATAATTGGAACTTTAATTTAAATTAAAATTATAGTTGGAACTATACATTAAATTGGATTTATAAGTATAATCGTAATTGTAATTGGAACTATAATTGGAACTATAATTGAAATTGGAATTATAATTGGAACTTTAATTAAAATTAAAATTATAGTTGGAACTATACATTAAATTTGAATTATAAGTATGAGATAGAATTGCAATTGTAATTGGAACTATAATTGAAATTGGAAGTAGAGGTAGAATTGGCATTGGAACTAGAATTGAAACTCTAATTGAATCTCATTCAATTGGAGTGGCAGAAGTGCGCCTACTCTTTTGTAGGAGTGGCAAATCATATGATGTTGACCAAAGACGAGTATGATATCATATGATATCATACACAAATCATATGATTTAATATCATATGATATGATGCCCCAGGCCAAAGTTACCTAGTCAGACCGCCGGCATCATATGATATCATATGATGACATGATATCATATGATATCATATTGCCAATCCCTACTCTTTTGTAGGAGTGGCAATACCATTCATACTGAATCCTCGATGTAGCTGGTTTGTGGCGGGGGACCCATCTCCTGGGGAGAAATACCTTTCACAACTAAAACAAGTCCTATGCAGCGTCGCAAGAGACGCCGAAAATTGGCGGAATGTGTTGACAACGGAACGACAGGTGGCAACGATGAAGCTGACCGAAGCCGGTTAGTTATGAGACAGTTGGCTGACGTGTGAGGCTTCAATGTTTCGGTCGGACGGTCAAATAAACAAATGGGTAACCATGGGGGCTCCCGCCCCCCAGAAGGAGGGGCTCCGCCAAACATAAAACAATGCATGGCATACCTCAGTTTTCTGCGACCAGGCAACACTTTTCTGCAACCAGGCAACAGTTTTCTGCAACCAGGCAATAGTTTTCTGCAACCAGGCAACGCTTTTCTGCAACCAGGCAACAGTTTTCTGCAACCAGGCAACAGTTTTCTGCAACCAGGCAACAGTTTTCTGCAACCAGGCAACACTTTTCTGCAACCAGGCAACAGTTTTCTGCAACCAGGCAACAGTTTTCTGCAACCAGGCACTTGGGTTCAGGCTCATAAGGTCCACTGTGCAAGATGGCTTATCCCATCCAACACACTCATATCAGAAGAATGCATGGCATACCTCCGCACTTACCACTGCGTTTCCACACAGACACACACCTCTCCCCCCTTCCCCCGCCCCGCCCACACACATACATACACCCATCCCATCCGTCACATCTCATTGCAGTGTCAGAATAATGCATGGCGTACCTCAGTTTTCTGCAACCAGGCACTTGGGTTCGAGCTCAGTAGGTCCACTGTGCAAGAAGGCTTGGTCGACCACATTGAGCGATTGATGAAGCTAGAGGTGGTGTGTGGGGTGGGTAGGGGTGGTGTGTGTGTGTGGGGGGGGGGGGGGTCGTGGGGTGTGGGGTGGCGGGAGGAGGTGAAGATATGACAAGTATTAAGCATGTTTTGCAAGCTCAGTAGGTCCACTGTGCAAGAAGGCTTGGTTGACCACATTGAGCGATTGATGAAGCTAGAGGTGGGGTGTGGGGTGGGTAGGGGTGGTGTGTGTGGGGTGTGTGTGTGTGTGTGTGGTGTGGGGTGGTCGTGGGGTGTGGGGTGGCGGGAGGAGGGTGAAGATATGACAAGTATTAAGCATGTTTCGCAAGCTCAGTAGGTCCACTGTGCAAGAGGGCTTGGTCGACCACATTGAGCGATTGATGAAGCTAGAGGTGGGGTGGGGTGGGGTGGGGGGGGGGGGGGGGGGGGATGGGGTTGTGTTGTGTTGTGTTGGGAGATTGTTTTGTGTTGGGTTGGGCGGGAGGGTGGGTGGGGGGCAGGAAGACAAGAGGATACATGAAAGCTTGGGATTTGGCTCAGTAGGCCCACTGTGCAAGAGGGCTTGGTCGACCACATTGAGCGATTGATGAAGCTAGAGGTGGGGGGGGGAGATGGGTTGAGTGGGAGGTGTGGTTGAGTGGGAGATTGGGTTGGGTTGGGTTGGGGTGGGATGGGTGGGGTGGTGGGGGGAGGTGAAGATATGGCAAGCCCCAAGCACATTTTGCAAGCTTAGTAGGTCCACTGTGCAAGACGGCTTGGTTGACCACATTGAGCGATTGATGAAGCTAGAGGTGGGAGATGGGTTGAGTGGGAGATGGGGCTGGGCTGGGTTGGGTTGGGTTGGGTTGGGGGGTTGTGGGGGTGTGTGGGGTGGTGGGGGTAAGTGAGGATGTGACAATTCCTAAGCACATTTCGCAAGCTCAGTAGGTCCACTGTGCAAGAAGGCTTGGTCGACCACATTGAGCGATTGATGAAGCTAGAGGTGGGTGGGGGGAGGTGGTGTGGTGTGGTGTGGTGTGGTGTGGTTGTGTGGGGTGGTGGGGGGAGGTGGTGGGGGGAGGTGAAGATATGACAAGTAGTAAGCTTAGAGGGAGTGGCCCCAGTTAAACACCGAAAAACACTGTCGCCACACTGAAACAACACTGAAACAACACTGGAAAACACTGAAACAACACTGAAACAACACTGAAACAACACTGAAACAACACTGAAACAACATAATGCATACCTTGGTGCATTGCATTCTAACATGCTTGAATCCAAAGTCACGCCTCGTGACCAGCCTCCAGGTAGCGTCCACAGCTCATCCTGGAAGTTGGAGGAGACATAACTTAGCCTTGTAGGACCGACAGCATACTCCCTCGATACAGGGGTATGGTAAGGTGTTGTGGGTAGTTTTAGAATTGTAAGATTTGTACACGGGAACATGGACACAGGGAATAAGGGGACACAGGAAGAATGGGACACTAGGCGAATCACTTGGACACAGGGAATGAAAGGATACACAGGGAAGAAGTTGTACACAGGGAATAAGGGTACACAGGTAAGAATTGGACAAGGGTTGGGGGGGGGGATAAGGGACACATGGGAAGCATAGTGGCACAGGAAGAATTGGTGACACTAGGAGACGACTGACACAGGGAAGAATGGGGCAACAGGGATAAGAAGCCAAGGGCACGCCCGTGGGGGAAACGAAACGGCGCATGAGGTGCATGGGGGCGGAGGGTAGGGGGAGGGTGGGAGAGAGGGGCGGGTGGGACGGGGCGGCGGGGGGGTCCGGTGAGGGGAGGGGGGCGGCAGGGGAGCAGGGGTAGAAACGGGGGGTGAAGGGGGACCAGGAGGAAGGCACGTGGGAAGGACGGGGGGAAGGGCAGCCGCCAGGGAGCGGCCACGCGCAGCCGGGAAGGGGGAGGGCGAAGATTCGGTATGGACGGGCAGGACCAACGGTGCAGGCGCCCAGGGGAGATCAAAGGGGGCGGAGGGGAGAGGGGGAGGGGGAGGGGAGGGGAGGGGAGGGGAGGGGGAGGGGGGGTAGGGTGAAGGGGAGAGGGGGAGGGGGGAGGGGGGGGAGGGAGGAAAGCAAGGGGGAGAAGTGGGGGGTCCCAACTAACCCACCGAAACACCACCACAACAACGGCCAACACCGACCAGTCTCAAACACCACCAACCACCCGGCCAACACCACCAAACACCACCCCACCCGGTCCAAAATCACCCACCCCCAAACAACCCACCACACCGGGCAACACCCACCAAACACCACCACTCACCCGGCCAACACCACCCCCAAACAACCACCAGCCACCCGGCCAACAACCGACGCCCAACACCAATTCCACTCACCCGGCAACCCCCACAAACTACCACCACCACCCGGCCAACACCCACCAAACACCACCACCACCCGGCCAAACGCCCATACAATACACTCACACCACCCGGCCAACACCCACCAAACTACCACACCCACCACCCGGCAAACCACCCAACCTAAACACCACATCCCACCACCCGGCACAACACCACACAAAACCTCCACCACACCCGCCAACACAGACAAAACACCACATCCGCACCTCGGACAACACCCAACAAACACCACCACCACCCGCCACCACCCACACCAAAAACACCACCACCCGACAACACCTCACCAGAACCAATAACACCACCACCACCCGGCCAACACCCACCAAACACCACCACCACCCGGCCAACACCCACCAAACACCACCACCACCCGACCAACACCCACCAAACAACACCACCACCACCCCCCAACCCACCAAACACCACCACCACCCGGCCAACACCCCTCGAACTAACAAACATAAAACCAACACGACCAAAAAACGACCACCACCACAACCCACAACCACGTCCACACCAACCACCAAACAACCGAAAACCACCGACGACCACCCACCCAAGCACCACGACACCATACCTTGAAATTAAACTCGGGATGTGGCAAGTTGGAATCCTTATCCTCAATGTCGCTGTTGCCGCCACCAGCACCCACCACAAACGCCCACCAACACCCACCAAACACTACCAACTCCCACCAAACACTATCAACACCCACCAAGCACCACGACACCATACCTTGGAATTAAACTCAGGATGTGGCAAGTTGGAATCCTTATCCTCACTGTCGCTGTTGCCGCCAGATGCTCTCAAGCATGCGACATATACTGCATATGGTTGAAAGGGAGATATGATGTCAGGGGTATGTAGGGGGTATATAAGGGCATATGGGGTATGTATGGGGTGTATATATATAGGGTATATAGGGTATATAGGACATAATTATATATATGGGGTGCCTTGGGGGGTATATAGGGGCATATGGAATATACACATATTAGGCACTTAAATATAAGATAAACAAATAATAATAGATACACGTCTGTAAATATAAAGATGCATTTGTATATGTACCGGTATATATATATATATATATATATATATATATATATATATGCGTATATATGCCTTCGTATATGCATTTATATATAGATCATACTGCTTGCTTGCTGCAATATTGCCTTTATTGTTCTTAGGATTTGTTGGAAGAACCCTCCCGGATGTTGTGGAGCGGGCTTGTCTTGGGCCAACAATGGCCTGTTGAGGACTATGTAATAGAGGGGTATATAGGTAGGGAACGGCAATATGATATCATTTTCTATCATGTCATCATATGATGCTGGCGGTCTGACTAGGCCAAGGTTACCACTTACTTGCAAGGTCATATGATGCAATTTGTATGATATCATGCGATATTATAATCGCCTTTGGTCACTATCATATGATTTTCCGGCCCCTATATATAGGGATCGGCAATATGATATCATATGATATCATGTCATCATATGATGTCGGCCGTCCGACTAGGTAACTTTGGCCTGGGGCATCATATCATATGACATTAAATCATATGATTTTTGTATGATATCATATGATATCATACTCGTCTTTGGTCAACATTGTATGATTTGCCGTTCCCTACCTATATATATATATATGGGCTTATGATCCAGATTTGGAGAAAGGTTCAATGGTTGATCATTTCGCTGGCCAGAAGAAGGTGCTGGGTTCAAATCCCAACGGGTTTGCTCAAGTGCTCGCCACAGAAACTAGCGAGCACAATAAGTGCTGCTTTCTTCGACCAGTCATACACATTCACTTCGCACGTGTTCTCGAGCCAAACCTCCCAGAATTCTCCAACAATTCTCAGATTTCAGGCAAAAATTGAGATACGCAGTCCGAAGTCCGACATTTTCGAAAAACAACTCCTAAATCATCCCCTGAATTGCTATTAACGGGCCTTATAGCAATTCAGCGAATGATTTAGATTTAGGTTTCGTCGTTTGTAGCTCGTGCCTTCACCAGGGTACTTCAAATGGCCAAATTGGCCAGCGCTTTAGCGCACTTGAAAACAAAAAAACTGCGCTTTGCAGTGCAAAAAGCGCAAAAATTGCTTGCTGCGCCCACAGGGGGTTGCAAGAAACTGCGCTTAAAGCGCAGAGGGGGTCAAAAAGTCAGCGCTCAGAAGTGCAAAAGCGCGCGCTTTGAATTACCCTGGCCTTCACTACAATACAAGATACGCAGTCTGAAGTCCGACATTTCCAAAACCCTAAATTCCCAATTCATCCCCTGAATTGCTATAATCGGACCACTAATCAAAGATTTGTATTTGGATTTGGTTTTCGTAGCTCCTAGTTCATACCTCCTCTTTTCCAGGCAAATGTTTTGATAATTCTCAGAAAGCTCGGAAAACCGAACAGTTATAGGCGCTCAGCGGATGATTTGGATTTTGGTTTTCAAAACACTTCGTAGTTCGTAGTTCGCACCTCTAGCTTGAGAATTAGGCCAGAGATTTCGGACACTTTAGCCTCAATATTTCTGAGAATTCTGAGAATTGACGAAAACATTGCCTGACAAAGAGGTGGTATGAACTAGGAGCTACGAAAACCAAATCCAAATACAAATCTTTGATTAGAGGTCCGATTATATCAATTCAGGGGATGAATTGGGAATTTAGGGTTTTGGAAAATGTCGGACGTCAGACTGCGTATCTCAAATATGGCCTGAAATCTGAGAATTCTGGAAGAATTCTTGGAATTTTGGCCTCAGAAAAAGTTCACCATCTGACGTCTGAACCCAATTCATCCCCTGAATTGCTTTAAGAGATCCCTGGATTTAGGTGATATACCCTCAACTACCCTTCCAGGACCTGAATTCTTAATGTTTTTCAACTGGTATATTCTATTGTAGAATTTGTATATTATATTATATTACATTTATTTATATTACATTACATTACATTTTATTACATTACATTACATTACATTATATTGTATTATATTATATTATATTATATTATATTATATTATATTATATTTTTTATATTATATTATATTAGACAACTGGGGATGGTGGGGATGGTGGGGTGGTGGGGTTCCTGGGGATGGTGGGGTTCCTGGGGATGGTGGGGTTCATGGGTTGGTGGGGTTCATGGGGATGCACCTCCGTTACACAGCATACCAGATGGAGAAAAAGGAAAATGGAAACAGAGCGCCAAGTGTGAGTGATTAAAGGAAGCTATCCGTATGGGGTCCTCGGACAACGCCAATGTGATAGAAGGCTATGGGGGGCGGAAGGAAGTGGTGGTGGTGGGAGGAAGTGGGGTAGAATAGGTGGCAGATTCGAGAGAGCGGGGGCGTGTGGGGCGCGTGATGTCGGGTGTCGGGTGTTGGTGTGTGTGTCGGAGGTCGTGGTGTGAAGGGGTACGCTACTAGGGCGGTAGAACCCAGGCTGGCAGCACCCCCTCCGAACTCGCCCAGCGAACCAGTTACCTGTCCATGGAGGAGGTCCTACGTGTGACCTGAACGATCGCATTATGTACCCAACAGTGTGGTCTGGGCTGCTCACCGTCTGCGGGCAGGGTAAACTAAAGGCCGATAGAAACAAAGACAATCGAACCAAGCCAAGCCAAACCAAACGATGCATGCGAGGTTTGCTGGACGACACAGAAAGAAACGGCCGCGCCATACGCAAATGCGAACCCCTGAGGGACCGCCTGTGCCCACGGTGATAGAGTCGGTGACTCTCGTTCACACAATGCTATGGTATGGTTGCTGTCAGTTTACATACACGCCCAGGCCCTTTTAGCAGTAAACGAGGCGGAAGGAGGTATCGTATAGCTCCTTGCGTGCATGAGCGTGGTCTGGTAGAGGTCGTACGACCCATGTGGCCGGCAGACAATGTAATCCAACGACGGACGCACTCGAGGTAGGGAAATGTAAACAACGTCGTGGGGGAGTACTCGTACTAGTAAACCACTAGACGGCTGGCGCGTCATAGCTCTCTGCACTCGTGAGTGTTGTCTAGTAGGGATGTCGAGTCTGTACTACCCGTGTCAACTCCGCCCGCAGAAGGTGGGCAGCATGAAGGCCGACAAGCCATGATACATAACCACGTCTGCA
>JACBWV010000069.1:67500-77500 GCA_013435795.1 Chlamydomonas sp. ICE-L | reverse complement strand
AGATTCTAGTTGTGGTCATTCTTTCTGAATTTGAATTTGTATCGATTTGTATTTGTATCAATTTGCTCGTGCACCCACCCAACCCACCCACCCACATTATTTATTATTTTACATCCACCTACCCACCCATCCACCCACCCACCCACCGGCCGTCTTCGACAGCTTTGAAGACTATGGTGCCAGTCATGTGTTCATGCACCCACCCACCCACATATTTCATTATTTTACATCCACCCACCCACCCACCCACATTGTTTATTAGTTCACATCCACCCACCCACCCACCCACATATTTCATTATTTTACATCCACCCACCCACCCACCCACATTGTTTATTAGTTCACATCCACCCACCCACCCACCCACATATTTCATTATTTTACATCCACCCACCCACCCACCCACATTGTTTATTAGTTCACATCCACCCACCCACCCACCCACATATTTCATTATTTTACATCCACCCACCCACCAACCCACCCACCCACATTGTTTATGAGTTTACATCCACCCACCCACCCGCCTCCTTCCACAGCATTGAAGACTAGGAGGCCAGTGCATGAGCACATGGCCTCATAGTCACCCACCTTTATATTATTTTACACCCACCCACCCACCCGCCTCCTTCCACAGTATTGAAGACTATGAGGCCAGTCATGTGCTCATGCAACCTACCGGAGAACACGCCAATGCTACAAGTATGTCTCACATGTTTTTTCTTCTTCTTTTGTTTGTCTCGCACAAGTTTGTTTGTTTGTTTGTTTGTTGTTCCATCCGTCCATGCATGCAACCTACTGGAGAACACACCAATGCTACAGGTATGTCTCGCATGGTGTTTTTGTCTTTTAGATTAGCTTTAGCTAGTCTATAAGCTTGGGGTACTTTGCTTTTCTTTTTCATTTTCGCCGCCCTCCCCCCCCTGTTTTTGCCTGTTTTCTTTTCTTTTCTTTTGTTTTGTTTTATTTGTTTCGTTTTTGTTTGTTTTGTGTTGTATCTAGGGAATCCTACAGCCCCTTCTGTCAAGTAAGTGCCACGTGTTTAAGCCCCTTTCAATGATATAAAATGGTCTAGTGGTAGACCAGATCGCTTGAGGATGAAGGGTCGGGGGTTCGACTCCCCCATCGGTCGCCATTGGCGTTGCAGGTCATCGTCAACCGCGATGGTAGCTTGTCCAGTTGAGGTAGGAGACCGCTCCCCACCCGCGTACGACGGGCTCCCTTAACACCACGCCCCACCAGGCGTTATCATTACCTTTGCCACGTGTTAGAATCGCCACGAGTTCAGAGAGAGGTGTTAGAAGAACACACCAACGCTACAGGTTTGCCTCGCATGTTTTTGTGTCTTTCTTTTTTTCTTTGTTTTGTTTTGTTTATCTCTCACAATTATTGTGTTCGTATGTTTGTTCCTCCCTCCCTCCCTCCCTCCCTCCCTTTCTCCCTCCCTCCCTCCCTCCCTCCCTCCCTCCCTCCCTCCCTCCCTTCCACCCATCCATCCATCCATCTATCCATCCATCCATCCATCCATCCATCCATCCATCCATCCATCCATCCATCCACCTACCCACCCACCCATCCATGTGTTCGTATGTTTTGTTCCTCCCTCCCTCCCTCCCTCCCTCCCTCCCCCCCCCCCCCCCCCCCCCCCCCCCCCTTCCTCCCTCCCTCCCTCCCTCCCTCCCTCCCTCCCTCCCTCCCTCCCTCCCTCCCTTCCACCCATCCATCCATCCATCCATCCATCCATCCATCCATCCATCCATCCACCTACCCACCCACCCATCCATCCATCCATCCATCCATCCATCCATCCATCCATCCATTCATCCATCTATCCATCCATCCATCCATGCACCCATCCATCCACCTACCCACCCTCCCATCCACCCATCCACCCTCCCACCCATCCACACACACACACACACACACACCACGCACTATCTTGTTCTGCAGGTCATAGCCACACACACTCATCCCCCCCCCCCCCCCCCCCCCCCCCACACACACACACCGCGCAATATCTTGTTCTGTAGGTCATAGCAGAGCGACGTCTTGGAAAGGAGCTTGTAGCCCTGCAGCTCATCCCTGCACCAGTGGTTGTGGCATAGTTTTTCTTTCAGCTACGAGCAGCAGCTTCTAGGCAGCTCCCTGAGCCAGCCACTAGGCTAAGCCCCAAGATTTCAACAGTTCTGGCCCGTGGAGTCCTCCAGTTTATCCCTGAACGAGTAGTTGTACTATAGTTTTTAGCCAAGCCCTCCCTTCTGGGGGACGGGAGCCCCCAGTATGTGTGTATGTATGTTACAGTCCAGGGGTAGGCCAAATAGGCTAAAGAGACTTGCCCAACCGTATAGGAAGGGCTTAAAAAGAAAATCTCTGATGAACTGACCCCCAAACAATTGTTTAACCGACGGGGGCCCTGAGTTCGTGCTACAGTGATAATTTAATTATACAATATTATTAAATCATCATCTCAGCTAGGATGATGATTTAATTGTGCGACTATTATCGTATTTGTTTATAAATGATTCCCCAGATTCACCCCGTTGTCTTATCCCAGTTGCTGGCTCAGGGAGCTGCCTAGAAACTGCTGCTAGCAGCCGAAAATAAAAAGAGTGCTCAATCGAACTGAATCCTCGTCTTCCCTGATTTTTTCTTGGAGACCCGCCTCCTGGGGTGAAATGCCCCAGTGTGCTCTAACTAAACAGGAACTGAACCCTCGTCTACGCCCTTCAGTGAATAACGCTTTTGTCCAGCTATACTGTTTACTGATCCACCACACTCAATCATGATCTGATCTGTGGAACAGTATAGCTCCGCGTCCAGACAGACCCGTGTCCTCACGTGTAGTGCTGGAAAAACTACCGTACGGAACTACGGATCTTATAGGGGATCCACTCGTGTACTAGAGCGTAGCCCGGTGGTGGATCAGTATACAGCTAAGCAGCTATACTGTATACTGATCCACCACACTCGTGTACTAGAGCGTAGCCCGGTGGTGGATCAGTATACAGCTAAACAGCTATACTATATACTGATCCACCACACTCGTGTAATAGAGCGTAGCCCGGTGGTGGATCAGTATACAGCTAAACAGCTATACTGTATACTGATCCACCACACTCGTGTACTAGAGCGTAGCCCGGTAGTGGATCAGTATACAGCTAAACAGCTATACTGTATACTGATCCACCACACTCGATCATCATCTGATCTGTGGAACAGTATAGCTCCGCGTCCAATGGTGACTACTGCTAGCTCCGGCTTTCGCAGTGGTGTCCTTAACTTCACGTCCTGAGAGTGGCACATAACTCGGATGTAACCATTTCAATTTCAATTTCAACTCCTCGTCCAGACAGACCCGTGTCCTCACGTGTAGTGCTGGAAAAACTACCGTACGGACCAGGGTACTTCCAAGCCCGCGCTGGAGCGCTGCCTTTTTGAGCCCCACTGCGCATTTCGCGCAGTTTTTTGCAACCGCCTGTGGGCGCAGCAAGCAATTATTGCGCTTTCTGCATTACAAAGCGCAGTTTTTATTTTTTCAAGTGCGCTAAAGCGCTGGCCAATTTGGTCAATGGAAGTACCCTGGTACGGATCTGATAGGGAATCCACTCGTGTGCTAGAGCGTAGCCCGGTCACTGGCCAGGTATCGTAATGTACCATCAGAACCTTCAGGCGTATATCTGCAGTTCGTCCCCCAGTGCAATATGTGATATAATATGTCTCGGGATCGGCATATCATTTAATGTTGACCAAAGTTGAGTATGATATTGTATGATATCATACAAATTGCATCATATGATATTGTACATAAATGGTAATTTTTGCCTAGTCAGACTGCCGGCATCATATGATATCATACAATATGATGACATGTTGCCGTTCCCTATATAAGTCACGTTGGATGGTGTAACAGTGTATCTACTGAATACTACGCCGCCCGGCAGGATATAATTAATGATTGTTACAAGGTTCTATACGCCAGGTTTGGTTGTTCTAACCGTCTGCACATTGGAGCGAACAATTACCCACCAACAGGATAGATTATTACAGAAAGTAGCTTCAACGTAAGTGTGTGTGACACATATCCACGACAGCCAGGGAGTACCCAGCAGGGTACTTCCAAGCGCGCGCTGGCCCCCTGCCTTTTTGCCTTTTTGCACTACAAAGCGCAGTTTTGTTTTTTTCAAGTGCGCTTAAGCGCTGGACAATTTGGTCAATGGAAGTACCCTGGTACCCAGCAGGGTCGTTCAGGATGGGAGGACCATTAGCTCTGCTGCCTGAGACGCAACCAATTGTATAGCCTGCGTCCTGTGATGCAACGGACCCTTCCTTCTGGTCAACGGACCCTCCCAAAGTTGCATCCTGCGACGCAATGGACCCTTTGACGTTGCGTTTGTGACAGAGGACGCAGCGTCCTGGACAGCCCTGGTACCTAGATGCAGAGCTGCACTCCTTGGTGCTTCCGGCAGGGTTGTGTAGTACGGATACGGATACGGATACGGATACGGTACGGATACGGTACGGGTTTTAGAAGTGAGTACGGTTTGAGTACGGTACGTTTTTTAGTATCATAACTGTCCCTGACCTGAAATCCTTTTTCTTTTTCCTAATTTGAGCTCAGTTGATTAATAACCATGTAGTGGGCATACAGGGCTTTTCAGTGGTATGCTGATCATGTCAAAATTCGAAGTCAGCAAAAAGTTATGCCACTTTGTATCATGGAACAGACTAGGCAAGCATGTGTCGTGAGTACGGACCGTACGCGTACTCAATTTTCAGGAAAACGAGTACGGTACGGATTTTTGGTGCGTACTGTCCGTACTACACAACCCTGGCTTCCGGTTATACAATCGGATGGTCGGCAGGCTGTGCTGCTGTCCTGTCTCGGCAATAATTTGATGAGTTTATTTAACGAATCCCCTGCTTGTACTTGAACTTGAATTTGGTTACAAGGCATGGTTACATCATTTGCTGGAGCTGTGACTACAGCTAGCTCCGGCTTACGCTGTGGTGTCCTTAACTTCACGTCCTGTGAGTAACTGTATTTAACGGATGTAACAATTTCAATTTCAATTTCATTTGTAGGAGTGGCAACGCGACCAAATCCATATAATTGGCGGAGCCCCCTCTTCAAGGGGGCGTGCGCCCCCATATTTACCCATTTGTCCGTTTGACCGAAAAATTGAAGCCTGACACGTCAGCCAACAGTCGCTTAACTAACTCGCTTCGGTCAGCTCCATCGTTCGTTCCGTTGCCAACACGCTCCGCCAATTTTCCGCGTCGCTTGCGACGCTGCGTAGGACTTGTCCGTATCCAAAACCATAGATACACATTTAGGTAGGACTGATCCAACTGCAATTCCTCTAAGTTATCATACTTTGTCCAGCATTCTTGCCACACGTCGCATGAAGGAATCCCTGCCGCCTATCTAGAAGGTGACACTTATAATGATACACCCGTGTTTGTTGGTCCTTGTATGGCTCGCGACAGGAAGCTGGCAGGAACACAGGTTCATTATATTGCTGCAATACAGTTTTCGCCAATCATCATATATAACCGTAATCCATATATACTAGATAACGATCTGTTACCATATTAGAAACAGGCTGTAAGTCCACGCAACCACTTTCTAACTACCTGTTTCCTTTGAGAGAGACTAAAGGCAACACTATTTTTGTGCGGGAGCCCCCAGGGTTACCCATTTGTCCGTCCGATCGACCGACCGACCGACCGACCGACCGATAAATTGAAGGTCTCGTAACTAACTCGCTTCCGTTGCCACCTGTCGCTCCGTCCCGAACACCTCTCCGCCATTTTTTAACGTCGCTTGCGACGCTGCATATAAATTGTCAATGTGTTGACAGATTTGACGTGCCAGTGCAACGCCATTCGAATTGAATCCTCGGTGTCGCTGGTTTGTGTCGGGAGACCCATCTCCTGGGATGAAATACCTTCCACACAAAAGTTCGCTGTACATACATTTCTTTTGGGGTCTACGCGTAGCAGCTTCTAGCTCATCGTAATATAATAATACTATGGCCCGCTTTCTGTGTGTACACCCTGCGTCAAGTAAACCCAGACATTACTTTTCCTAGACAATTGACGTCAGCAGGTAGTTTAGGGTTAACCGACGCCACGCTGTGTGCCGACTCGCCATGCTGTATTGTAAGCGGGGTTCCCTGCGAAGGTACTCACGAAGCCACTCACAATAACACAAGCCACTCATAATCACACAAGCTACTCACAAATCAAGCAAGTCACGCCGATCATCACGCATCGGACAAGGAGAAGTCTGACGAGTTGGCCTTGATCCACCTTGTAAGGCGGGGGAGCTGGACAAGTCCACAACAGAAGGGTCAAAAGTTGCCTTGCGCTTTGGGCCAGTGTTGGGAGTAGACCCCCCGGAATTATGGTTGCACGACTTACGTCTAGCATTTGTATTTTTGTGGGACTCCATAGAAAGGTAGAAAGTTCAATCTGAAGCCTGCGAAACTGCGAAATAGCCAGCGAATCAAGCGATCTGCCTTCGAGAAAGAATTACGCTTCTTACATGCAACGTCCCAAAGGGGTACGAACAGGCGCTTTGACGATTGTATTGCAAACGATGACCTGTAGTCTTCTGGCCATGACCTGTCAACCCCTGCTGACGTCAATTGTCTAGGAAAAGTAATGTCTGGGTTTACTTGACGCAGGCCGTACATAACTACACCCGACCTTCCCGGACCTTCCCGCGCCGCGGTCATGGTAATAATATATTCCGTTTCCCCTTCCTGTCGGTTAGGATAACTTACTAACTGATGCAACGAGACTGACTAACTGACTGTACAACTGTTCAACTGTGTGTAGTCGTGCTCATGAGCATGCTCAATCGCTAAATTCCAGGTGATGGGCCCCAGCTCTATTCTGTTTCTTTTTGGCGGAGCCCGAGCCCCCCCTTCTGGGGGGCGGGATATGCACAGCATATCTATAACCATAACCTAAGGTCATACAGACGAGACAGGTTTGGGTTTGGTTGGAGGTTAACCTGCCACGTCAGAGGGGGTTAGACGAAGGTTAGCCAATGTTAGGCCAACCAGACGAAGGTTAGACGAAGGTTAGCCGATGTTAGCCCAAACCCGCCCAAACCAGTGAATTTCGTTTAGACGGCATTCCTGGGCTTCTTGTCAGTAGGAAAAGTTAGAAAAGTTTGAATCGCCGATCAGCAGCAGGAGCGCTCAAATCAAGCAGGCTCTGTCGATACTGTGAGGAAGGCGGAAACTGCGTCTCGGCATACTGCGTATCACGCTGCTACTGCTGCACCTCATGCTGGCGTAGACCTGCAGGTGGCGGCCCCTCCTGATCGGACCCCTCCATACAGCGCAGTGAATATTGCAGATGGCGCGAAAGGGAGGACGGTTGCGAAAACAAGTGCGGCCGAAGGAAATGCGGCAAAATTTATCGCAACAGAAACAACGAACAACACGTGTGCGACATAACCATAATCATAACCCAAACGTGGGGGGGTGGGGGCAAGTTTGGGTGTTGGGTTTGGTTAGCATTTGGGTTACCGAATTTGACCAAAACGCGTCAACTTTGTCCCGTGTGAACGAAAAAAGGTTTGGATGTACGACAGAAACGCCTCACTAACCCGTAACTCAGACCCAAACCTGTCACTTGTTTAAACTGGGCGAGATAACTG
The DNA here is from genome assembly GCA_013435795.1 of Chlamydomonas sp. ICE-L. Classification (NCBI taxonomy): domain Eukaryota; kingdom Viridiplantae; phylum Chlorophyta; class Chlorophyceae; order Chlamydomonadales; family Chlamydomonadaceae; genus Chlamydomonas; species Chlamydomonas sp. ICE-L. The sequence continues at coordinate 69,825 of JACBWV010000069.1, read as the reverse complement.
ACGCGAAAAGTTTCTTGTTAACGCTTCGTAGTTAGTTAACTGTACATCTTAACCGTAACTGGCCGAGATACCCGGCTCGTGTAAACGCCCTCTAAGCCACGCCGCTCGGCAACTGCGGGCCTTCTGCTACTTCAGGTCGCTCCCCAGCTCGCAGCTTACAGCTTGCATTGCATCCAACCCCTCCAGATAGCTTCTTAAAGACACACTGATTTAGCTCACTGCTTTCTTTTCTCTCCAATTGTCACACTAGTTTACAGGCGACCGACACGGCGACACCAGGGAGCCGACAAAGCGCATTCGAATCCAACCGACTTGCATTCTCGCTCACGCTTTCTCCACCCGCCCTGCCATATCACTGCTTTTTTGTTCACTTCATCCCACGCACTAGCAAAGCCTTCTCCTAGCTGCGCCCCTCCCGTAGTCGTAGCTCTTATTTGCAAGGCTCTCCGATCTTACCGACGGTGCCAACTTTGCCCACCAACGTGACTGCCCCGACGCTCATCGCGTTGCTGTGCAAGTGCAAGCGCATATACCTCCCCGCCCTCATCAGGTGCGTGTATTTACGACGGACAGTACACTTTCTAGGATTGTCGCCTAAGCGCCCAACATCTGGTGGAGGTAGCCGCGGCCCTCGGGCCAAGCAGTCACAGGAGGAATGAACCGGAGCTTGATCCCCCCGCCCCCCCTTTCACACACACCTAGCATCTCTGCTGCGCAGAGTCAAATATCAGCCGATGAGCAGCCCGGGTATCAGGTTGTTTGTCTCCGTCTCTCTGTGTTGATGCGTGGTTTCAGTCGTTTTCAGTTTTGGCGTTTACCAGTCTGTTTCTATTCCAAACCTGGCGAGTATTGCCGGGGCGCAGCTTTTGTTGCGCGGGTGGTGGATGGTGGCGCTGTTGGTTGTGATGGTGGCACTTATGGTGGTGGGGGCGGTGGTGGGGATTGAGGTGTGGGGATTGGGGGGGGGGGCGGGGGGGGAGCTGGGGGGAGCTGAGCTGACCAACCAACCAAGCCACTGACCAACACACACACGCACATGGCGAGCATTGCTGAGGCGCAGCTTTTGTTACGTGGGTGATGGATGGTGGCACTGTTGTTGTTGGTGGTGGTGGTGTGTGTGCGTGTGTGTGTGTGTGTGTGTGTGGGGGGGGGGGGGGGGGGGGGGCTGGGGGGGAGCTGGGGGGAGCTGAGCTGACCAACCAACCAAGCCACTGACCAACACACACACACACACACACACACACACACACACACACACACACACACACACACACACAGACACAGACACACATACACACACACACATGGCAAGCATTGCTGGGGCGCAGCTTTTGTTGCACGGGGTGGGTCGCATTGCCAGCCTGGCAAGTATTGCTTGGGCGCAGCTTTTGTTGCACGGGGTGGGTCCCAATGCCAGCCTGGCAAGCATTGCTGGGACGCAGCTTTTGTTGCACGGAGTGGGTCGCAATGCCAGCCTGGCGAGTATTGCTGGGACGCAGCTTTTGTTGCACGGAGTGGGTCGCAATGCCAGCCTGGCGTGTATTGCTGGGGCGCAGCTTTTATTGCATGGGGTGGGTCGCAATGCCAGCCTGGCAAGCATTGCTGGGACGCAGCTTTTGTTGCACGGGGTGGGTTGCAATGCCTGCCTGGCAAGTTTTGCTGGGGCACAGCTTTTGTTGCGTGGGTTGGGACGCAATTAGGGAGTGGCGTATCATATGATGTTAACCCAAGTCGATTATGATATCATATAATATCATACAAATTGCATGTGATATTGTGACAAATTGCATGTGATATCATAAAAATTGCATATGATATTGTACATAAATGTTAACTTTGGCCTAGTCAGACTGCCGGCATTATATAATATCATATTATATCATATTGCCGTTCCCTAGTCACACTGCAACCTCGGCCAAATGACCCTTATCATTTGGCGAGCAACCTTAAAGGCTGGAACCATGTAACCAAGTTCATCACGTTTAACAGTTATGATGACATCCTGCGAAACGCTAAGCACTCGGAACCAAGGCTTGGGTGAACCTCGGACATGCACAAACATGCTCGAGCATGCCGGAACGACCTCCTGGCCGGCATGTTTGTGCATATTTGTGCATGTTCATGCATGTCGGAAGTTTGCCCAAGCCCTGGTTCCGAGTGCTTAGCGTTTCGCAAGATGTCATCATAACTGTTAAACATGATAAGTTCAGAATTGGGCTTGCCATAGGAAAGTTCAATCCTAGTTGGCAGCCAGAGTGTTGCCAGGTAAGCCACACACGCACACACATATTTTTCGCTTTAGCCCCCTCTGGACCCCCCAGGGGT
>JACBWV010000069.1:0-62500 GCA_013435795.1 Chlamydomonas sp. ICE-L | reverse complement strand
CCAGTGGGGAAACCTTCACATGGCATCCTATGAGCCATCAAGGTTTGATGGGCCCTTGGGGGGAGGGAGGGATGGTGATTATGGGTAGTGGAGGACCTGTGTTGGTCCATGGTGGTGGGGGTGGGGGGTGGTGGAATGTAGTAGGTAGGGACACTAGTAGCAGATACTAGGGTGCTGCTGGGATGCTACCAAGGACAGGGATATGTTTTCCCGCTTTATTTAGCGATCGCTAATTTTGACCCCGTTTTCGAGAAATTATCGCTATACAGAAGTAAAAAAAAGAAACTTTATTGCACCAAATGCCTCCCCAAAGCTACAGAAAGCTATACAAAGCTATAAAAAGCACTAAAACGCTGTCCCTGGAGGAGGCCTACAACCATAATGCTAGAAAAAACCCACTTTCAGATTTGAAAAAACATCACTGACTAAGGGGCTACTAGGCACTACTAAGTAGGGTTAGGCTGTGTTATATAACATTAGTGAACAAATAATATTATATAATATTACATAATATTAGTCGGACGAGCTGTCTTACCAGAATCTCGAATTTATTTGAAAAACTAATATTATTGTGACACTGTAATAATATGAGTTGATATTAGTTTTTCAGACACTAATATTAGTAGCCGTTCTCTACCACTAAGTGGCTACTAGGCTCTACTAGGTGGCTTGTAGCATAATAGGCAAGGAGCTCAGGTCCACTAGGGTGATTCCACATGTAGCCACATGCCAGGCACTGCAAGGGGAACAAGGTCAGCAACCCACGTTGGTGAAGGAAGGCTTCCACTCCAGGGTACTACAAAGCACGCGCGGCAGCGCAATTTTGCGCACGCTTTTTGAGCCCCACTGCGCATTTCGCTCAGCCTTTTCAACTCCCTGTGGGTGCAGCGCGCAGTTTTTGCGCTTTTTGCACTACAAAGCGCTGACCAATTTGACGTTTGTGCGCTTAAAGCGCTGACCAATTTGACAAAATGTAGTGCCCTGTTCCACTCGCTAAAGGTTGACCTGACATGGCCAGGGGTCTAATGAGTAATGACCAAGCAGGGCCAGGCATGGACTGATTTTTATTTTTTTTAGTTGTGAAGGGGCTTTCACCCCAGGAGGTGGGTCCCCCGACGCAAACCAGCGACCCAGAGGATTTGGTAAGGATGGCGTTGCCCTCCTACAATATGCAAAGTAGGCGCAAGTAGGGTCCCCCTATGTTATATAATATTAGTGAATAAATAATATTATATAATATTATGTAATATTAGTCGGACAAGCCCTCTCACCAAAATTTCGAATTTATTTGAAAAACTAATATTATTGTGACACTATAATAATATTAGTTAAAATTAGTTTTCTAAGGGGGGTGGGGGTGAGAGATACCAACCCTCGAACAAACAAACATTCAGTAAAATGTGGAGCGAGTTGCAGGCTCCATAGCCCTTCAGCATGAGGGAGGAGATTCCGCAGAGCCTTGGAGGGATGAGCATGGTGGAGATTGCTGAGAAAGGGGTCTCTCTCTCTCTCTCTCTCTCTCTCTCTCTCTCTCTCTCTCTCTCTCTCTCTCTCTCTCTCTCTCTCTCTCTCTCATATGCAAGCACACTCCCATGCAATGCAGGCACAAATACTAACGTTGCCCCCGCGGACAAGTGGCGCGGGTGAGTTTTGTTTTTAGTTGAAGGTCAAAGGTTTTGAAGTTGATATTGAAATTGAGGTTGAAGGTTTTGAAGTTGATGTTGAAATTGAAGTTGAAGGTTTTGAAGTTGATATCGAAATTGAAGTTGAAGGTTTTTAAGTGGCGCGAGTGATTATTTTTGAAGTTTAAGTCCATGGTTGAAAGGTTGAGTATGTCAGAAAGTAAAAAGTATGACAATGGTAATTGGCTGACGTGTCGGGCTTCAATTTTTGTTTTTTTTCCCTGTCGGACAAACGGGCAAATGGGTGAACATTCCCGCCCCCTTGAAGAGGGGGCTCCGCCCAAAAGCACGACAATGGTACCGATGATTCTAACTAATAGAAAGTACGACAATGGAACCAGTGATTCAAACTAATAGAAAGGACCTCGAGAGTTCAGTACCTACACTTACATACCCCTCCCCCCCCCCCCCCCCCCCCCCCCTCCCCCCGTGCCCCTGTGTGTGTGTGTGTGCGTGCGTATGTGTGGCGGGGGGGGGGGGGGGGGGTATGTGAGACAGATGAGAGTGGAGCATGGCAAGTAATAGCAAGTAGCATGAGAGTTCAGTACCTACACTTACATACCCCTCCCCCCCCCCCCCCCCCCCCCCCCCCCCCCCTCCCCTCCGTGCCCCTGTGTGTGCGTGTGCGTGCGTATGTGTGGCGGGGGGGGGGGGGGGGGGGGGGGGGGGGGGGGGTATGTGAGACAGATGAGAGTGGAGCATGGCAAGTAATAGCAAGTAGCATGAGAGTTCAGTACCTGCACTTCCATACCCCACGCCCCCACCCCAACACCCCCCACACCCTCCCCTCCCCTCTCCTCCCCACCCCCACCCACCCTCTCCCCTTTCCCCTCCCCCTCCCCCTGTCACTCCCCCTCCCTCCCCCCCAACCCTCACTTCCACCGCATGCAGCCTCTTCAAGACTGAAGGTCACACACACACACACCACCGTCCCTCTCACCCCCCACCCCCCCACACCCCACCCCACCTCCACTTCCACCGCATGCAGCGTCTTCAAGACTGAAGGTCACACACACACACTCACACACACCAGCACCGTCCCTCTCAACCCCCCACCCCCCACCCCACCCCCCCCACCCCCCAACCCCACCCCCCACTTCCACCGCATGCAGCCTCTTCAAGACTGAATGTCACACGCACACACACACACCACCACCACTACCGTCCCTCTCACCCCCCACCCCCCAACCCCCACTTCTACCACATGCAGCGTCTTCAAGACTGAAGTTCACACACACACACATTCACACACACCAACACCGTCCCTCTCATCCCCCCCCCCCCCCCCCCCCCCCCACACACACACACTCCCACCGCATGCAGCGTGTTCAGGACTGAAGGGCAAAACCAAGACTGGTTTGGACTGTTCCCTCTCATTGTGAGACTCAACAATTGCGATGTGGGCAAAGAGTTTGGCCTTGCTCAGGACTGCAAGGTGGAGACCCTGTACGGATACAACCTACAGCTCTACAACGGCTCATGCTGGTCTGGCTCAACCAAGATCACAAGTGAACCACGGTGCTGGAGGTGATTATGTTTTTGTAATGACAAGAATGTCCTAATACATGATGATCTGGCTGGTTTCGGGTCTGGTTCTGGTTATGTTTTCAATGATGGTTGCTTTCCTGCCTGGCTCAACCAAGATCAAGAACAAGACATTATGGTGAAGATGAGAATGTTGTAAAGCATGTTGTTTTGGTTGGTTCCAGGTCTGGTGTAGAGTCTTGTGTAAGTTCTGGTTCTGGTTCCAGGTCTGGTGTAGAGTCTTGTGTAAGTTCTGGTTCTGGTTCCAGGTCTGGTGTAAAGTCTTGTGTAAGTTCTGGTTCTGGTTCCAGGTCTGGTGTAGAGTCTTGTGTAAGTTCTGGTTCTGGTTCTGGTTCCAGGTCTGGTGTAGAGTCTTGTGTAAGTTCTGGTTCTGGTTCCAGGTCTGGTGTAGAGGCTTGTGTAAGTTCTGGTTCTGGTTCTGGTTCCAGGTCTGGTGTAGAGTCTTGTGTAAGTTCTGGTTCTGATTCTGGTTCCAGGTCTGGTGTAGAGTCTTGTGTAAGTTCTGGTTCTGGTTCTGGTTCCAGGTCTGGTGTAGAGTCTTGTGTAAGTTCTGGTTCTGGTTCTGGTTCCAGGTCTGGTGTAGAGTCTTGTGTAAGTTCTGGTTCTGGTTCCGGTTTCAATTCTGGTTCCTGCCCTGTCTGGCTATACCAAGATCACAAACGAGCCACGGTGGTGGAGGTGCGAATGTCCTAAATCATGCTGATCTGCTTGGTTCCGGGTCTGGTTATGGGTCTTGTTATGGGTCTGGTTATGGGTCTGGTTATGGGTCTGGTTATGGGTCTGGTTATGGGTCTGGTTATGGTTCTGATAATGGGTCTGGTTATGGGTCTGGTTATGGGTCTGGTTATGGGTCTGGTTATGGGTCTGGTTATGGGTCTGGTTATGGGTCTGGTTATGGGTCTGGGTCCTGCCCTGTCTGGCTCATCCAAGATCACAACGAGCAACGGTGCTGGAGGTGACAAGGTCCTAGACCCTTGCTGTTCCAGTTGGTTTCGGTTCTAGTTCTGGTTGTAGACTGGCTTAGTCAAGATCGCGAACAAGCTATGGTTCTGGGGATGAGAAGGTCCGTAACCCTTGCTGTTCTGGTTGGTTTCGGTTCTGATTTCGGTTGTGGACCGGCTTAACAAAAATCACAAACAAGCCCTGGTGCTAGAGGTGACAAGGTCCTAAATCTTGCTGACCTGGCTGGTTTCGGTTCTTGCTTTGGTTCTGGTGTTGGTTCTGGTCTTGGATCTGGTTCCTGCCTAGTCTGGCCCAGCCAATATCACAACTGATTGTGTTTAAACCCCTTCGGTACTGACCGACCGTCTGACTGTGATGAAGCCTGATGTGTCAGCTAACGGACTTGTAACTAACTCGCTTCCGTTATCACCTGTCACGAACACACTCCGCCATTTTTTAGTGTCGCATGTGACGATGCGTATAACTTGTAAACTCTTGTGTTTTGATCCCTAAGTTTGAATTTCGAATCGCAGGTGTGGTGATGGTGTGCTGGACCAAGGAAATGGGAACCCTAATGATGAAGAATGTGATTGGGGCAACAGCAATGGAGTGGTCTTAACTGGCCAACCCTGGTGTACTTTGCAATGTACCCTGGTATACCCCCCTCCCCCTCCCCCTCCTCCTTCACCTCCCCCCCCCTCCACCTTCACCTCCACCACCTCCGCCCCCTTCTCCTCCTCCCCCTCCTCCCCCCCCCCCCTCCACTTTCCCTCCCCCCCCTCCCCCCCCTTCTCCTCCTCCACCACCTCCACCTCCTCCACCCCCACCCCCTTCTCCTCCTCCACCACCTCCACCACCACCACCTTCACCTCCCCCCCCTCCCCCCCCCTTCTCCTCCTCCACCACCTCCACCTTCACCTCCCCCCCCTCCCCCCCTTCTCCTCCTCCACCACCTCCACCTTCGCCTCCCCCCCCTCCTCCCCCCCCTCCTCCACCCCCACCTTCACCCCCCCCCCCCCCCCCCTCCCACCCCCTCCACCTTCCCCCCCTCCACCCCCTCCACCCCCTCCACCTTCACCCCCCCCTCCCCCCCCACCCCTCCACCTTCACCCCCCCCTCCCCCCCCACCCCCTCCACCTTCACCCCCCCCTCCCCCCCCCACCCCCTCCACCTTCACCCCCTCCTCCCCCTCCCCCCCCCTCCTCCTCTCCCCCCCCCACCTCCCCCACCCCCTCCACCTTCCCCCCCTCCCCCCCCTCCACCGTCTCCCCCACCCCCTCCACCGCCCCCTCCACCTCCACCCCCATTACCTACCGCCCCCCTCCTCCCCCCCCCCTCCCCCCCTCCGCCCCCCCCTCCCTTCCTGCCTGAGTTTGCCTCGCTCATGCTTGTCAAACAGCAGATGGGCAATCCGCCCCAAATGGACTCCTGGCAGCCAAACTCATACCCATGTGGTAGTAGTGGTCCAGGCAGTGGATGGTATGGGGTCATCTGCGTGAATGGGACCATTGTTGGAATTGACTTGATTGGCGTACCCAGTGGTAGGTGATGTGGTTGTGTGTATGCATGCATGTCTGCATGTAAGCGCATATGTATGCGTGCGCATGTGTGTGCGCCTGTGCATATGTATGTAAGCGCATATGTATGCGTGCGCATGTGTGTGCGCCTGTGCATATGTATGTAAGCGCATATGTATGCGTGCGCATGTGTGTGCGCCTGTGCATATGCATGTAAGCGCATTTGTATGCGTGCGCATGTGTGTGCGCCTGTGCATATGCATGTAAGCGCATATGTATGCGTGCGCATGTGTGTGCGCCTGTGCATATGCATGTAAGCGCATATGTATGCGTGCGCATGTGTGTGCGCCCGTGCATATGTATGTAAGCGCATATGTATGCGTGCGCATGTGTGTGCGCCTGTGCATATGCATGTAAGCGCACATGTAAGTGTGTTCTTTGCAGTCACCTTTGGGATTCCCACCCTGGTGCCCCCCACTCTGTGTGAGCTGTTTCTAAACATTATCTGTTAAATTACTCACGCCGCTAATTTGAGGGGTCCTTTGCACCCTTGCACTTGGCTTTGAAGGGTGCATTTTGTATCAGGGTACTACAAAGCACGCGCGGCAGGGCGATTTCACGCTCGCTTTTTGGGCCCCAATGCGCATTTCACGCAGTTTTTCCTACCCCCTGTGGGCGCTGTGCGCAGTCATTGTGCTTTTGCAGTACAAAGCGCTGAGCAATTTGACGTTTGTGCGCTTGAAGTGCTGACCAATTTGACAAAATGTAGTACCCTGTTCTGTATGAGTAAGTGTGCCGGAAGTGGCCAGACAAGTCCTATGCAGCGTCGCAAGCGACGCGGAAAATTGGCGGAGTGTGTTGGCAACGGAACAAAAGGTGGCAACGATGGAGCTGACCGAAGCGAGTTAGTTACGCGACCGTTGGATGACGTGTCAGGCTTCAAGAACATTTTCGGTCAGACGGACATATGGATAACCCTTGGGGCTCCCGCCCCCTTGAAGAGGGGGCTCCGCCAAAAAGGGTGCTGGAGACCAAATTTGCAGTGTCTTAGTCTGAACGCGATATTTCTCTCACTGATATTTTGAAAAGCTCCTACCTTGCTTTGCATCCACCTCCGGGACCACTCCCACCCACCACCAAAACCACCACCACCACCACACCCACCCACCACCACAAACACCACCACCACAACCATACCCACCCTCAACCGACCACCCACCACCACACACACAACCCCCCCCCACCACCCCTACCCCCACCCCTACCCCCACTACCACTTGTCTATAGTCTGAACACCTCCAACCTCTTACCACCACCACCCACCAACCTCACCTCACCAGACACACACACACGCTCCACCACCACTACCACTACCACCACCACCACCACCACCACTTGCTCATAGTCTGAACACCTCCGACCTCTTACCTCCACCACCCACCCACCTCACCACACACCCACCTCACCACACACACACACGCACCACCACCAACACCACCACTTGCTCATAGTCTGAGCACCTCCTAACTCTTACCTTACTTTGGAGCCACCTTTGGTAAACCAGCCCTAGTCCCCCCCGCCCTGTGGAAGCTGATTCCACTACCCACCTCACTACACACACGCACACACACACACACACACACACACACACACACACACTCATAGTCTGAGCACCTCCAAACTCTTACCTCGCTTTGCAGCCACCTCACCACCCATCCACCACACACACACACGCACCACCACCACCACTTGCTCATATCCTGAGCACCTCCAAACTTTTACCTCGCTTTGCAGCCACCTCACCACCCATCCACCACACACACACACACCACCACCACCACCACCATCACCACCACCACCACCACTTGCTCATATTCTGAGCACCTCCAAACTTTTACCTCGCTTTGCAGCCACCTCACCACCCATCCACCGCACACACACACACACACACACACACACACACACACACACACACACACACACACACCACCACCACCACCACCACTTGCTCATAGTCTGAGCACCTCCTAACTCGTACCTTACTACGCAACCACCTCATGTATACCAGCCCTAGTCCCCCCCGACCTGTGGAAGCTGATTCCACTACCCACCTCACCCCACACACACACGCACGCTCATACACACACACACACACCACCACCACCACTTGCTCATATTCTGACCCCCACCATGCCCCACCACCCCCACTGACGCCACTGACCTCACACCTCCAAACATTTACCTTGCTTTGCAGCCACCTCTGGTATACCAGCCCTAGTACCCCCCGGCCTGGGTTATGTAAGCACCCTCCAGACCAATCGATTGGGTGGCACGCCCTCCATGTCAGGCAACATTCATCATATCGCTTGTCCCACCCACCACCACCACTTGCTTATAGTCTGATCACCTCTTACCCCTGCAGCCACCTCTGGTACGCCAGCCCTAGTCCCCCCCGCATTGGGTTATGTAAGCACCCTCCAGACCATTCGATTGGGTGGCACGCCCCTCATGTCTGGCCCCCTGCCTCGTCAGTGGAGTGCTCTTACCAACCTCATGTCCGTAGAGATACAAGGGACTGATGCAGTTGGATCTTTACCCCCCAGCTGGAGCACGCTCACCCAGCTAGAGTCCATAACGCTCGTCAACAACCCCAAACTGACTGGGACCCTACCTGGGCACTGGTCAAGCCTTATGGAGCTGCAGTCACTGACGCTGACAGGCAATGCATTGACAGCTGGCTTGGCGCCCACATGGAGCAACCAGAGTCCCTGACCAGCTTGGATGTTTCGAACAACATGCTCACATCCACTGTGCCCAAAGAGTGGGGCCAACAGGACAGGCTGGAGAATCTGCTGGTAAGTGCATGTGTGTGTGGGGTGGTGGTGTGTGTGTGTGTGTGTGTGTGTGTGTGTGTACACTTACCAACAGGACAGGTTGGAAAACCTGCTGGTAAGTGCATGTGTGTGTGGGGTGTGTGTGTATGTGTGTGTATGGGGTGGGGTGGGGTGTGTGTGGGGTGTGTGGGGTGTGTGTGTGTGAGTGTGGGTGGGTGGGTGGGTGGGTGGGGTGGGGTGTGGGGGGGGGGGGGGGGGTTGAAGCGCACACCCTGCTTAGCTAGGGCACACTTGCACTGCTCACATCCACTGTGCCCAAAGAGTGGGGCCAACAGAACAGGTTGGAGAATCTACTGGTAAGTGTATATGGCCATCTGATATAAATATTTTGTTGCACTTCCACTGCGCACAGTTTGCACACAGTTTTGTACTGCTCACAGCTTGCACACAGTTTGCACACATTTTGCTTAGAGTTTTGCACTGCTCACAGATTGCACACAGTTTGCACACAGTTTGCTTAGAGTTTTGCACTGCTCACAGCTTGCACACAGTTTGCACACAGTTTTGTACTGCTCACAGCTTGCACACAGTTTGCACACAGTTTTGCCCTGCTCACAGCTTATTCACAGTTTGCACACAGTTTACTCAGAGTTCTGCACTGCTCACAGCTTATACACAGTTTGCACACAGCCTTAACGGTAACCTCAAAGAGTGGGGCCAGCAGTACAGTCTTAACGGTAACCTCAAAGAGTGAGGCCAGCAGTACAGTCTGAACAGCAACCTCAAAGAGTGGGGCCAGCAGTACAGTCTTAACGTCATCCTCAAAGAGTGAGGCCAGCAGTAAAGTCTGAACAGCAACCTCAAAGAGTGGGGCCAGCAGTACAGTCTTAACGGCATCCTCAAAGAGTGAGGCCAGCAGTACAGTCTTGCAGGCAACCTCAAAGAGTGGGGCCAGCAGTACAGGTTGGCAAACCTGCTGGTACCTACATTTGCTTGTGTGTATGCATGTTACAGTCCAGGTTACCCAAGTTCACCTCTACTTCAACTTTGATACTCACCCTATCCTCACTCACTACTCCCCTCTATTCCAACTCTGATACTCACCCCACCCCTCACTCTTTACTCCCCTCTATTTCATCTCTGATACTCGCCCCTACCCTCACTCGTAACTCACATCGGCAGTGGCTCACACTTGACGGTATCCTCACTCACTACTCACATCTGCAGTCACCCCTACCCTCACCCACACACTTATGTTCTTTCATAATCACCCCTACCCTCACTCACTACTCACATCTGCAGTCACTCACACTCGAGGGCAATGAGCTTTCACATACTCACCCCTACCCTCACTCACTACTCACCTCCGCAGTCACTTACACTCGATGGCAACAAGCTCATGTGCGGGGTCATCCCCATCAAGCTAGAGAACATTAAACCCAGCATAAGCCTCACCAACTTGCGCCAGCCCTGCCCAAGCCCTATAGCTCCCTCCCCCCCCCCTCCCCCTCCCCCTCCTGAGCTCACAACACTCTTCTTGGCAAGTGTGGATCGAGACCTCAGTGGCTCTACGTCTCAGTTGCCCCAACTAATAGGTGAGATACCGCAACGTAACATTAGCCCAACAACTAGATGATACCTTGTAGCGTACTGTGCATTCAACACTGTTCATGGCAAGCATGGATCCAGACCTCATAGGCTCTACGTCTCAGTTGCCCCAACTACTAGGTGAGATACCGCAACGTAAAATTAGCCCAACAAGTAGACCTCAGTGGGTCAACGTCTATGTTCAGTCGCCCCAACTACTAGGTGAGATCCCGCAGTGCATACTTACACAACAACTAGATGAGACCTTGTAGCCCTTGTTTAATGTTTTTTTATATCTGTTGTTTCTTCTTTTTCCAGCTTTTTTCCATAATTTATTTTCATAATGAGCCCAACAACTAGATGAGACCTTGTAGCATTTTGTTTTTCAGTTGTGAAAGGACTTTCATCCCAGGAGGCGGGTCTCCCTACACAAACCAGCGACTCCGAGAGTTCATTTTGAATGGCATTGCTACTCCTAAAAAAGAGTAGGTGCACTTAGGGGGGGAAATAGAAGGGGGAAAAAATCCAGATTAAAAAAACATGCAACCTTCATTATTGTCAAGAGTGGATTGAGACCTCACCTAATCGAGGGTCGGTATCAGGCGCCGACCCAAAGTGTGCCTACTATTTTGTAGGAGTGGCAACGCCATTCAAACTGAATCCTCAGTCTTGCTCAGGCTGGTGTGTGTCGGGAGACCCACCTCCTGGGGTGAAATACCAATATATATAATTTGTAGTGTTACTTATTAGAATACCACTGAAAACGTAATGTAGTGTTACTTATTAGAATACCACTGAAAACGTAATGTAGTATTACTTATTAGAATACCACTGAAAACGTAATGTAGTGTTACTACTTACTATCCCACGGATTACAAGGCGTACGCCAGAGATTAGCTTTCTGCTTTATATTGCGATCGCAAGTTATAACCCTGTTTTGGCGAAATGATCGCTAGAAAATGAAAAACAAAAGTTTTATTTGTTTGCCCTAAATGGCCCTAAAAAGCCATAGAGACTATACAAGCTATAAAAGCTATAAAACGCTATAAAAGGTATTAAAGCTATAAAACGCTACAAAAACCTATAAAACGCTATAAAACGCTATTAAACGCAGTAAAAGCTATAAAAGCTATAAACGCTGTAAAACGCTATAAAAGCTACAAAAGCAATAAAACGCCATAAACACTATAAAAGCTATAAAACGCTATAAAACGTTATAAAACGCTATAAAACGCAGTCCCTGGAAGATGCCTTAAACCGTAAAGCTAGAAAAACCCGCTTTGAGATTTGAAAAATAAATTCCTGGTCTATGCAACACACCACTACCCCTTGTGCCCTCTAACGGAGGCCCTAAGTTTGTGCTACAGTGGAAATTCAATTGTACAATTCTAGCAACATAAAAATGAGCCAAACAACTATTCACATATGGCACATACCACCTACATTCTTGGTAAGGGTGCCTGCCCCTTCCCCCCCCCCCCCCACCTCCCCCCCCCACCTACACCACACACACACACACACACACACACACACACACACACACCCTCACCCCCCCTCACTACTCCAACCCCCTCACTTCTCCACACACACACACACACACACACACCTCCCACCTCACCCCTCCAGGTAATGCCAGATAGACTGCTACCAGCTCAGCACCTCCTTTGCTGTACCTGCCCTCCCCCCCCCCCCCCCCCCCCCCCCCCCCCCTCACACACACACACACACCACCACCACCACCACCACACACTCCCCCCTCCTCCCACCAGGTGTTGCCTACCAGATAGCAGCCTACAGGATGAGCACATCATTCTCAGTGCCTGTCTCCCCACACCACTACCTCTACCACCACACACACACACACACACTCGCACACACACAAGTCCACCATCTTCTCAGTGCCTCAAGCATAATTCAACTAGGCTGCTTGCACCCTGCCCTAACAACCTATCCCCCCCCCCCCCCACCACCACCACCACCACCATCCCCCACCCCCCCACACACACTCACCCCTCCCACCCCACCCCACCCCTCCAGGTGTAGCCTACCAGATAGCATCCTACAGGATGAGCACGTCCTTCTCAGTGCCTGCCTCCAGCTCTGTCACCGACTGCTCCCTAGAACTCATGGAAGGCCAGCTCCAAGAGATAGCCGACATTATTGGTGTACCATTGGAGAACATCACCAATGAGTGTAGCGTTATGAACGACAGCAAGAGGCGAGCTCTGCAGCAAGTGGTGAGTGTACGTTTTGGCTTGGCTTGGCTTGGCTTGGCTTGGCTTGGAGTCTCTGCAGCAAGTGATGAGTGTACGTTTTGGCTTGGCTTGGCTTGGCTTGGCTTGGAGTCTCTGCAGCAAGTGATGAGTGTACGTTTTGGCTTGGCTTGGCTTGGCTTGGAGTCTCTGCAGCAAGTGGTGAGTGTACGTTTTGGCTTGGCTTGGCTTGGCTTGGCTTGGAGTCTCTGCAGCAAGTGGTGAGTGTACGTTTTGGCTTGGCTTGGCTTGGCTTGGCTTGGTTTGGCTTGGCTTGGCTTGGCTTGGCTTGGCTTGGCTTGGAGTCTCTGCAGCAAGTGGTGAGTGCCTTTAGAGGGCAAGTACACACACACACACACATACACACACACCACAACTTCCACCCAGCTTCCCCTAGTTTCCTTAAGAGTCCAAATACCCCACCCCCCTCCAGCTTCCACCCAGCTCCCCCTAGTTGCATTTAAAGTGCAAGTACACACACACAGGCGAGCTCTGCAGCAAGTGGTGAGTGTATGTTTTGATCTGCCCTTGCTTGGCTTGGCTTGGTTTGGCTTGGAGTCTTTGCAGCAAGTGGTGAGTGTACGTTTTGATCTGCCCTTGCTTGGCTTGGCTTGGCTTGGCTTGGCCTGGCTTTAAGTCTTTGCAGCAAGTGGTGAGTGTATGTTTTGATCTGTGTAAGGTTTAGTTGGTTTTGTTTTGTTTGGCTTGGTTTATTCAATTTAAGCAAGAGGTGCTTGTCTGGGAAGCTGGGAGAGAGGTGATCTCTGCAGTAAGTGGTGGGTGTACGTTTTGACATGTCCAGTTTGACTGGGTGGG
Organism: Chlamydomonas sp. ICE-L; assembly: GCA_013435795.1. Taxonomy (NCBI): domain Eukaryota; kingdom Viridiplantae; phylum Chlorophyta; class Chlorophyceae; order Chlamydomonadales; family Chlamydomonadaceae; genus Chlamydomonas; species Chlamydomonas sp. ICE-L. The sequence goes on along the minus strand of JACBWV010000069.1, from coordinate 49,325 downwards.
GTGGGGTGGGGTGTGTGTGAGTGTGGGTGTGTGGGTGTGGGTGGGTGGGGAGGAGGAGGGGGGGGGGGAGGCAGAAGAGGAGGAGGGGGGAGGCTGTGTGTGTAGGGCCTAATGGGGACGTGGGATTCTGACCCGTACCTCGAGGTACCGACCCGTCGATAATTACAACTTACGCGCGCGAGCCCGGAATTCGTTCGCGCGCTATCCGCGAACTGCACTAAGCAGTTCCTTTCCCTAATTCCGCCTTTGGAGCTGTCCTACACAACCACAGCCCGATGGAAAAGAGAGATCATCATTTCCAGATTATTTCTGTTGTTGGCCAGACAATCACTCAAGTTGAGCTAGTCGCAGCCATCCCTATCTCTCAAAAGACCTGGGCTGAATTATTTGCAAGGATAGGTTCAGCACTGGGTCTGTCGAAAGACGTTCCTTTCTTCGACCTCACTTTTCAGTTCTAGCCTACAGCCACATTTCCGCTGACGAGGGCGGTAAACGCTCTCGACTTGTTGCTGGAAGGAAGCCACTAACAGTCCTCCATTCCGCGCGGTGGCGCGCCTTGAATTGACCAGAGTGCTCCCAGTGGGATCCCGCAGTCCATGGGTGGAGCCATGGGTGGAGGGAGGACTGGGGGCCAGCCATGGGGTGGAGGTGTTGGGGGCAGCCATGGGGGGAGGGAGGTGCACAGGGGGCAGCATGGTGTGGAGGGAGGTGTTGGGGGTAGACATGGGGTGGAGGGTGTTGTCATGGGCAGCCATGGGGCGGAGGGAGGACTGGGGGGCAGCCATGGGGTGGGTGGAGGTGTTGGGGGCAGCAATAGGGTGTAGGGAAGTGTAGGGGGCAGCTATCGGGAGGAGGCAGGTGTTGGGGCCAGCCATGGGGGGAGGGAGGTGTGTGGGGCGGCCATGGGATGGCGAGAGGTGTTGGGGGTCGCCATGGGGTGGAGGGAGGTGTTAGGGGCAGCCATGGGGTGGATGGAGGTGTTGGGGCCAGCCATGGGGGGAGGGAGGTGCGTAGGTTGGTCATGGGGTGGAAGGAAGTGTAGGGGGCAGCCATGGTGTGGAGGGAGGTGTTGGGGGTAGACATGGGGTGGAGGGAGTTGTCATGGGCAGCCATGGGGCGGAGGGAGGACTGAGGGCCAGCCATGGGGTGGGTGGAGGTGTTGGGGGCAGCAATGGGGTGGAGGGAAGTGAAGGGGGCAGCTATCGGGTGGAGGCAAGTGTTGGGGACAACCATGGGGGGAGGGAGGTGTGTGGGGTGGCCATGGGTGAAGGGAAGTGTAGGGGGCAGCCATGGTGTGGAGGGAGGTTTGGAGGTAGACATGGGTTGGAGGGAGTTGCTTGTCATGGGCAGCCATGGGGTGGAGGGAGGACTGGGGCCAGCCATGGGCTTGATGGAGGTGTTGGGGGCAGCAATGGGGTGGCGGGTGGTGGAGAGGGCAGTAATGGGGGGGGGGGACTGGGTGCCAACCATGGGGTGGATGTATGTGGAGGGGGCAGCCATGGGGTGGAGGGAGGTGGAGGGGGCAGCAAAAGGGTGGAGGGAGCTTGTGGGGGCAGCCATGGGGTGGAGGGAGGTATTGGAGTCAGCCATGGGGCGGTGGAAGTGTAGGGTGCAGCTATGGGGTGGAAAGAGGTGTTGGGGGAAGTAATGGGGTGGAGGTAGGTGGAGGGGGCAGCCATGGGGTGGATGGAGGTGTTGGGGGCAGCAATTGGGTGGAGAAATAAGGTGGAGGGGGCGGGCATGGCGTGGAGGGAAGTGTGGAGGGCAGCCATAGTGCTTCTACTATAGTAGGGCTACTACTATTTTGCTCGAAGGCCCTGCTGAATCCATGATATAGGATTCAAAGTTACAAGTCAGCATGTTTAAATGTGTACATGTTTGACAGCAAGGTCAAGCTTGTCATGGTTCTGATGGTGGGAGGTGTGGTGGGCTGATGATGGGAGGTGGTGGGGTGTTGGTGGGAGGTGGCCCTATAAGTGTGCTCCCTGCCCCCAATGCCTCTGAATTATTTTTGCCTGTCAGCCCTTCACCTTTACTACCCCTTGTTTCCCACCCACCAAGAGTGTGTGCTCATTCAAACGCCTTAGGGTGCCAGGTGCTGAGTGCTGACATGAGGCCAGTTTGCAAGGCCTAGAATGTTGGGTGATTTTTTCTGATTCTGAGTAGCTGCTCCAGAGGAGTTCATAGCCCCAAGCATGGGCCTGTCAGGCCCATTTAGCATATAGTTATGGCTTTTCTAAGTAGCAAATGATTGAGTGAGTAATGTATTTGTGTATAACACACGCACACAGCCACCCCATTTTCTAGGAGCTCAATGATAATGATAAGTGATCAACAATGTTGGGGAGTAGAGGGTATAGGTTAAGTTTAAAGGCCTGCCAAGTTCGATTTTATTTTTATAATGTATGATATGTATTTTATTTTATTACTTTTTTTTTACTTTTTAGTAGTGGTAATAGAAATAGAAATAGCAGAAATTGTATTAGTATTTGATTTGAGGTGCTGGTGCCATGTTTTGGTGTTCTTGGGGTGAGGTGGACATTCCTCAACTTTCCTCAACTTCCCTCAACTTTCCTCAACTTTCCTCAACAATCCACAAATCAAGAAAAAAAGAAAGAGGTGTAAAAGATGTCAATCATGTGGGACGAGATTGGGGTGCAGCAATTGAACCCCGTACCACCATTGGGCAAGATGAGTAGTTTTTTCCCCGTGCGACGCGTTTCAAATTGAGAGAGGCAATATTTGCAGAAATTGGCGATTGTCTTGATATATTGCATTGCTTTGCTTTGCTTTGCTTTGCTTTGCTTTGCTTTGCTTTGCTTTGCTTTGCTTTGCTTTGCTTTGCTTTGCTTTGCTTTGCTTTGCTTTGCTTGGCTTTGCTTGGCTTTGCTTGGCTTGGCTTGGCTTGCTTTGCTTTGCGTTGCTTTGCGAGTTTGGTTCATGGTTCATTGCTTTAGTGTTTACACGCACCCCCCCCAATAACACCCCCCCCCCACACCCCCCCACACACACCCCCACACACCCCACCCCACTCTGCCCCTCCCCCATCAGGCGACAAGCGCAGCGTGCTAAGCTACTGCCAGCAACAACCTCACTCCAGTCTTCTGCTGATTTATCTCCTCACCCCTCCCCCCTCACCCCCCCCACCCCTCTCACCCCCAACAGGTGACAACCGCGAGGGGGAAACCTACTGCCACCTACGACCGTAACATCACCGTGGACCCAGACAAGGACCCCCCCCACACACACACCCGCCCCCATCACCTGCCTCTCCCACAACAGGTGACAAGCGCAGCATGCACACCTACAGCCAACAACAACCTCACTTGAGTCTTCTGCTGATTTCACCCCCCTCACCCCCCCCCCCCCACCCCTCTCACCCCAACAGGTGACAACCGCAGCGTGCACACCTACTGCCACCTACAACTTAACATCACCGTGGACCCAGATAAGGACCCCCCACACACACACGCCCCCATCCCCTGCCCCTCCCACAACAGGTGACAAGCGCAGCATGCACACCTACACCCACCTACACCCACCTACAACCTCACTTGAGTCTTCTGCTGATTTCGAACCCCCTCTCCCTCCCCCCCTCACCCCCCACCCCCAACAGGTGACAAGCGCAGCGTGCACACCTACTGCCACCTACAACCTCACTTGAACAGCAGCATACCCCCTACCCCCCTACCCCCCCCCGCTCCCCCCCCCCCCCCCCCCCCCTCCCTTAACAGGCAACAACCGTGGCGTGCTTACCTACCGCCACCTACAACCTGAACATCACCGTGGACCCAGACAAGGACCAGGCAGAGATGGAGCGTCTGATGGAAGACTTCATCCGTACAGTGCGCAACCCTGCCTGCCTCAGCCCACTCGAGTCTTCCACTGATTTCAGGAGAACCACGGTCGTGCGCGCATCCTACGAGACATCCCTGGGCACTTCAGCACGAGTCTTGTGTGATGAGTGGATAAACCAGGCTGATGCCGCTCTGTCCGCAGAGATAGTAACCCAGGTGGGGCACATACAATGTACATGATGCACTATATATATGTGCATTTCATATTCATATATGCATTGACATTTGTTTCATATTTCATTTCATATATGCATTGACATTTGTTTTGACATCTATATATGTATATTATGCACTATATATGTATAGTATGCAATATATATATTTATGTTGCATATATGCATTGACATATGCATCGGCACCTATATATTTATACATTGGTTGACGAGCACTGGCATCCCTACCGATAGTGATGCAACACAAAACACACTCAATGCATATATAGTGCATTTTGGGGTTTTGCATCATACATGCAATGCATATATGTGTAATGCATATATGTGTAATGCATATATGTGTAATGCATATATGTGTAATGCATATATGTGTAATGCATATATGTGTAATGCATATATGTGTAATGCATATATGTGTAATGCATAATTGGTAATGTCCTATATGTGTACTTCATATATGTGTAATGCATATTGTGTACTGCATAGGTGTGTATGCTATATGTGTAATCTATATGTGTAATGCATATATGTGTAATGCATATATGTGTAATGCATATATGTGTAATGCATATATGTGTAATGCATATATGTGTAATGCATATATGTGTAATGCATATATGTGTAATGCATATATGTGTAATGCATATATGTGTAATGCATATATGTTGTAATGCATATTGTGGAATGCTATATGTTAATGCAGATTTTTGTAATGCATTATGGTGGTAATGCATCTATGGTAATGCATATAGTTTAATGAATATATGTTTAATGCATTCTGGTTTAATGCATAATGTGTAAATGCATATATTGTAATGCATATATGTGTAATTCTATATGTGTCATGCAATATGTGTAATGCAATATATGTGTATGCATATATGTGTAATGCATTATGTGTAATGCTATATTTGTAATGCAGATAGTGTCATGAATATATTTGTATTGCATTAGGGTCATGCATTATTGTATTGCATATATGTTTATGCATCTATTTTTAATGCATATATGTGTATATGCCCAATATATGGTAAATGCATATATGTGTAATGCATATATGTGTAATGCATATATGTGTAATGCATATATGTGTAATGCATATATGTGTAATGCATATATGTGTAATGCATATATGTGTAATGCATATATGTGTAATGCATATATTGTAAAAAAAAGTTTGCATATATGTGTAATGCATTATATGTGTAATGCATATATGTGTAATGCATATGTGTAATGCATATATGTGTAATGCATATATGTGTAATGCATATATGTGTAATGCATATATGTGTAATGCATATATGTGTAATGCATATATGTGTAATGCATATATGTGTAATGCATATATGTGTAATGCATATATGTGTCATGCATATATGTGTCATGCATATATGTGTCATGCATATATGTGTCATGCATATATGTGTCATGCATATATGTGTCATGCATAGATTGTCAATCTCATATATGTGTAATGCATATATGTGGTAATGCATATATGTTTTAATGCATATATTGGGTAATGCTTATGTGTTATCATTATGTGTAATGATATATGTGTGAATGCAAGATATGTGTAATGCATTATGTGTAATTCATATATGTGTAATGCATATTTTGCAATGCATCTATGTGTAATGCATAGAGGTGCAATGCCTATATGTGTTGCAATATATGTTGCCAAGAATATATGTGCATGCATATATGTTGAGTGCATATATGTGGCAATGCATATATGTGTAATTCATATATGTGCAATGCATATATTGTAAGCATATATTTGCAATGCATATATGTGTAATTGCATATATGTTTAATATCAATATATGTGTAATGCCTATATGTGCATGCATATATGTGTAAGCCTATATGTCAATGCATATATGTGTAATGCATATATTTGCAATGCATATATGTGTAATGCAATATGTGGCACTGCATATAGGTGTATGCATATATGTGCAATTCATATTTGTGTAATGCATATATTGTGTCATTCATTAGTGTTACTGCATATATGGTCCATGCATATATGTGTAATGCATATATGTGCAATGCATATATGTGCAATGCATGTATGTGTAATGCATATATGTGTAATGCATATATGTGCAATGCATATATGTGTAATGCATATATGTGCAATGCATATATGTGTAATGCATATATGTGCAATGCATATATGTGTAATGCATATATGTGTAATGCATATATGTGCAATGCATATATGTGTAATGCATATATGTGTAATGCATATATGTGTAATGCAAGTGTGCAATGCATATAGTCAATGCATATATTGTAATTCATATTGTGGCAATGCATGTATGTGTAATGCAATATTGGTATGCTATATGTTAATGCATAATTGTGTAATGCCATATATTGCAATGCATATATGTTATGCATTTATGTTCATTCAATTATGTTGGTAATGCATATATGTTAATGCATATAACATGGGGGGGGGTAAAATTTTTTGGGTGTAGTGCATACATATGTTGTAGGGGGGGGGGTGGGGGGGGGGGGGGCATACATTAGTGTAATGCATATATGTGTAATGCATATATGTGTAATGCATATATGTGTAATGCATATATGTGTAATGCATATGTGATAATGCAATATTGTGTAATGCATATATGTGCATGCATATATGTGCAAGGCATACTGTGTACGCATATATGTCATGCACTATAGTGATGCATATATGTGCATGCAATATATTTGTAAAATGCATATATTGCAATGCATCTATGGTAATGCATATATGTGTAATGCATTTATGGGTAATGCATATATGTGTAATGCTATCATGTGTACTGCATATATGTGCAATGCCTATATGTGTAATGCATATATTGCAATGCTATATGTGGAATCATATATGTGTAATGCCTATAGTGCAATGCATATATTTTGTAAATGCATTATGTGCAATGCATATATATGTGTAATGCATATATGTGTAAATGCATAGATTGCATGCATATTGTGTAATGCATATATGTGTAATGCATATATGTGCCATGCATAATTGTGTAATACAATAGATGTGGTAATGCATATATGTGCAATGCATGTATGGTCAATGCATATATGGTGTAATGCATATATGTGCAATTCATATATGGGTGGGTTTGTGGTTTGTAATGACATCAATCCCGTGCAAGGCTTATATGTGCTAATGCATATTATGTGCGAACGATATACCATGTGTATGCCTCATATGTGAAATGCAAGATTATGTGAAGGATATATGTGCCCTATATTGCTATATAGGTCGTAAGCATATGTATTGGCAATGGCACTCTATGCGTAATGCATATATGTGCAATGAGTATATGTGCAATTTTGCATGATGATTCTGGTGCCCCCAATGAATTATATGTGTAATGAGATTATGTGTAATGCATATATGTGCTATTAGGATTATATATGTGTATGCATATATGTGGATTTTTTGCATTATTTATGGGCAACTGACCCTATATGTGTAATGGTCAGATTATTGTGTGTAATGCATATGTATGTTTGACACACCCTGCAATATGTGTAATTGCATATCTGTGCAATGCTATATATGTGCAATGCATGTATGTGTAAAGCAAGTATCATGTGTAACTGTAATTTGTGCCAATGCATATATGTGTAATGATTTTCATATGTGCAATGCTATATGGGTAATGCAGATATGTGCAATGCATAATGTGTAACCTGCATATATGTGCAATGCATATATGTGTAATGCATATTATGGTATGCATATATGTGCAATGCATATATGTGTAATGCATATATGTGCAATGCATATATGTGCAATGCATATATGTGTAATGCATATATGTGCAATGCATATATGTGTAATGCATATATGTGCAATGCATATATGTGTAATGCATATATGCTGCTAATGCAGATTATGGTGTATGCATATATGTGCAATGCATTATGTGTAAGCATTATGTGCAATGCCATATATGGGTAATGCATATATGTGTAATGCATTATGTGTAATGCATATATGGAAATGCATTTATATGGGCAATGCATATATGTGTAATGAATATATGTGTAATGTTCCATTATCATGTGCATTTGATATATGTGTCTGTAATGCATATATGTGTGATATGCAATATGTTCCCTGTACTCGCGAATACGGCGTACCCTCCTCAATATGTATGTCCTTCTTTGACCCAGCCCCCTCTTCAACCCGGGCGGCGGGACGCCCTCAGTTTCACTCAATTGTCCCCAGTAGACACAAAGATACGAAAAACCACTGACGTAGCATGACAACGTAATCCATCAGTCGCGGAACTAACCTCGCTCCTGGTCAGCTCATCTTGTTGCCACCATCGTTCGGCTTTGTGCCCAACACACTCCGCCACCACTTTCCGCCACCCTTGACAGATTCTAGGGACGGTGCACACCCCCCTAGGGCCTACAGGCAATAGGAACAGTTTGGTGGTAGGTTGTGCAGGCACCATATGATTGGAAGGTGAAATCAACAAAGAGCACTAAACCCCTTGGGATATTACTCAGGCGCGGGGGTCAAGGCGTGTTTCTACCTTTCATACCACCATCCACCCAGACCTTTCCTCTTGTGCCCACTTCCTGCCACACTTTATCCATCTTGCCCACACATCCCCTTTGACCCTTCCCAAATATCTCCTATTCCTGAGAAGCCCCCGTATTATAGCACTAGCAAAAGCTTCCCTGGGTGGGCTATTCAAAGCCTCTCATCGGTAGTTGATGACAACGGTTCTGCCAAAACAGGTAGTCAATTTGCTACTTGTTGTCGAGAATACAACCCACCACACGCCCCTCTTAACCACAATGTTACACGATCCTTGCCAATGTATATGAACCTATAACTCGCCCTTACTAAAATTAATTATATTATAACTCCACTAACTCAAAACCCTTAAAACACGATCGGTGGTTACACTTATCATTGATTAATTGAATGAAATTACAAAACTCGCCTATATCACATTCCCAACCAAGCCAGGCACACCCACATTGAGAATTAATTAATATAGTATTTTAATTAATTAAATATGGTACATGATTAATTAATTAATATATTAAAGGTGGGTGTTCAGGGCTTTGTATTTCGGTTCATGTTGCAGCATCTAGGGCTATCATCAATGTAGCAGCATCTGAGGCTATCATCAGTGCGGCGGTGGCTGTTTACGCCACAGATATTTACTCTGCTAATCTTCCTTGTCTGTGCTTTTTGCCGCCTTTTACCTGTGCACAACGCTCTCAGAAGATTGGAAGGGCAGGGCTGTTCAGGGCTTCTTTGCCGACTGGTTTGACAAGTTGCCTGCTCAATCTGCCTTTTACTGAGCTTCTGCAAGCCTTTATTCTGTGCCAATTCAGAATGTAATTAAGGAGATGTAAGGGCTTTTGCCTTTTCGGCTTTGGTATGCAGCCCCATTTTTTTAGGCCATTATCACCACCAATGCCCTAGCAACGTGGGCGCGCCCGAGTTGCTGCTTCTGCTCAACTGACTTGTCCTTGAGTTATTGCCCGGATATATTCACCCCCACCCCCCCCCCCTTTAAACCAAACACCAAAAACCCTTTTCTTTTATCCCCCCCCCCCCCCCCCCCCCCCCCTTTTTCCACAACCACAACAACACATCTTCACCTTTCACCGCTCCACCTTCCTACCCTCAACCACCCACCCCACCATCACATAACTTCCTCCCCCACACTCCCCTTTCACCCCATGCATGTTTGCAGCACAAAGAGGTCGACGCAGGGCTCTCACGATGACCCCAAGTTGACCCGAGCATACACTACTGAGACGCCTTTTATAAACCACCATTTTCATCACCCACCTCACACCCCCCACCCCCCACACCTCACCCTTGCACCCTCCATCTCAAAACACCACCACCTACATCATCACCTTCCACTATGTCCAACATCCCTCTCACCCCCCTCCCCCCCTTCCCCCCCCCAACACAACACACCACACACCCACCCACTGCCCCACCCCCACCCCCCACACCACCCTCATCCCTTACACCACCCCCACCCCACAAACCCCTGCATGTCTTTGCAGCACAAAGCACGGTTATTACTGCACGCGCTCAAAACACACGATCGATCACTCAGTGTGACCGAGCAACAATTACTGTTTAAGGTGTTTTTCCCCGGCCCCCGCGCGGTGGGCTCTCCTTCCCAGGGCCAAAACCCCGCACCCCCACCACACTCCGAATGCGGACAAAGGACAATGGAAACCTACCGTGACCGCTTTGGGCCCCCAACCCGATTTGTTCCCGGCTTTTTATTGTCCAACAATTATTTATGCCTTCCCAACAGGCCACGACACTAACGCCCTGCCTGCCTTTTCCCCCCCCCCGAGGCGAGCTCACGATCCACCGCAGGATTGCCCGCTCTTACTACTTTCTTAACTCCCAGAGCATGGGCCACCTCCGACCCCCCCCAGTCGATGGAAGTCGATGGATGGTCCCCCCCCCCCTTTTTTGGTAGCGTCCCCACGACCCAGCCAATGCCATCCGGCCAGGATGGTCTATGTTCCTTCGGTTATTGTTGCTTGGCCCCCGTCGCCAGCGGACCACCTTTTACCATGGGCTATCAGATTCCTCAGTAAGAGACGTGAGTATAATGTTGTACACACAGCCTATGTATACACGTATTCTATGTGTACACACGGACTCTCTCTCTCTCTCTATATATATATATATATATATATAATATATATGCACACACTGACAATATTAGTGTCCTTGCGGCGGTTCCTGCGTCCTCCAGGTCATTGGCTTCTTCGTCAAGAGATGAGAGTATAATGTTGTGCTCACATAATCAAGGAGCCTAGATGAATGCACTGTCTCTAAATATACACACTGTCATAGGTATAGGGATAGGCAATATGATATCTTATGATATCATATGATGCCGGCAGTCTGACTAGGCTAAAGCTACCATTTATATTCAATATCATATCATGCAATTTGTATGCTATCATATGATGACCCCCCCCCCCCCCCCCCCCCCGATCTTTTGCAGCATGATTGGGGCCACTCCCGGTGACCAGGAGCCTGATACCCGCACCATGGAAATAAAAATCCCCACGGCCCCAGCGCTCCCTACAATCCCAGACCCAATCCCAGACCCAGCCCAAGCCCTAGATCTAGACCCTGATCTAGACCCTGACCCAGATCCAGCCCATTCCCCGGATCTAGACCCTGCTCTAGACCCTGACCCAGACCCAGCCCAAGCCCTAGCTGTAGACCCTGATCTGGACCCTGACCTAGTTCCAGCCCAAGCCCCAGCTCTAGGACCTAATCTTGACCCTGACCTAGACCCAGCCCAAGCCCAAGATCAAGACCCTGCCCCAGATTAGGATCAGGTTCCAGATTTGGACACAGCTCACGACCACGTTCCAGATCTAGGTCTAGATCTGGACCAAGATCAAGGTCCAGATCTGTGCTAAGATCCAGATCAAGATCTAGATCTTGATACTGTCTCAGTCTTCAATCCTGTTGTTTTCCTGCCCAGACCAGTCTTTTAGGATTTCGCTTTGCTCACCAGTTGTCTTTCTTCTTTTCTGGTTGCCTCCCTGCTTTTGGCTTGTTTTCGCAGTTTGTCCCTTGGTTTGCTTCCCCTAGTTCAGTTTCCACCCTTAATTGCCTCCTTGATTCCCCTCAGTTGCCTCCTTAGTCCCCCCCCCCCCCCCCCCCCTCCCCCCCTTTTTTCTCTTAGTTTCTCACATAGTTTTCCTTTTAGTCCTCCTTAGTTTGCATCTCCTCTTTCAGTCTTCTGATCCGGTGACTGTTAGAGGTTGCAATGTTTGGGCCCCCCCCTTCATAGGTCTTTTTTCTCAGTAGTCCTAGCCCCTTCTGTCGGGCTTCCTGTTTTGGGCTTCTTCCTTGCCTCTCTGGTTTGTTTGTCTTCTGTTCCTGTCCTCCTTTTTCCCTTAAGTCGCCCAGGTGGAATCCGTCCCTTAGCTGTCCCTTAGCCGTTCTTATCTTTTTCTTTGGTCTTTTCTCCTTGGTCACAAAGGGCTAGGTTTTATCAGTTGCGCCTTTTCCTGGTTCCCCCCTTTGTAAAAAAGAAAAGAAAAAAAAATGATATCATCCTCGCCTTTGGTCAAAATCATATGATATGCCGATCCCTACGTATATATGCACTTGAATATATTTACACACTGACATATAAATGGACTGACATATAAATGCACACACTTATACATATAAACATACGGACGTATATACACACTTGTATATTCAACGCCATAAATGTACTAACATACACACGTATATGCACACTGGCATATAAACGTACAGGTACACCCACCCACACACACGATTACATAAATACACCCTGATATACATGCACACTGATATATACACTGACCTACGTAATTACTGCCATATATACACACGCATACATAAATATATACACATTGATTTATAATCATACCAACATATATACGCACTCATACATACACTGGCATATACATGTATTGACATACACACACACGTATAAAGAGAAACCCAGAGACATTTACGCGCTTATACATACACTAACATACAAACGTACTGACACATATACACAGTCGTATAAACACAGACATATAAACGTACTGACACATATACACCTTTATACATACACCGACAAATAAACGCACCAACATATATACACAGTGGTTTGCAGACACACATTTCGCTGTTCCCTTCCATGCCCCTCACTTGTTGTAGACCCCCTCCCATACCCCCCCACTCCTTGTAGGCCCCCCCCCCCCCCCCCCCCCCCCCCCCCATACCCCTCACTCCTTGTAGGCCCCCCCATACCCCTCACTTGTTGTAGGCCCCCCCATACCCCGCACTCGTTGTAGGCCCCCCCATACCCCGCACTCGTTTTAGGCCCCCCCATACCCCGCACTTGTTGTAGGCCCCCTCATACCCCGCACTTGTGTAGGCCCCCCCCCATACCCCTCACTCGTTGTAGGCCCCCCCATACCCCTCACTCGTTGTAGGCCCCCCCATACCCCTCAATCGTTGTAGGCCCCCACATACCCCTATATCGTTGAAGGCCCCCACATACCCCTCAATCGTTGAAGGCCCCCCCATACCCCTAACTCATTGTAGGCCCCCCCCATACCCCACACTCGTTGCAGGCCCCCCCCATACCGCTCACTCGTTGTAGGCCCCCCCCTACCCCTCACTCGTTGTAGGCCCCCCCATACCCCTCACTTGTTGTAGGCCCCCCCATACCCCTCACTCGTTGTAGGCCCCCCCCATACCCCTCACTCGTTGTAGGCCCCTCCATACCCCTCACTCGTTGTAGGCCCCCCCATACCCCTCACTTGTTGTAGTCCCCCCCGGACCCCTCACTCGTTGTAGGCCCCCCCATACCCCTCACTCGTTGTAGGCCCCCCCCTACCCCACACTTGTTGTAGGCCCCCCCATACCCCTCACTCGTTGTAGGCCCCCCCATACCCCTCACTCGTTGTAGGCCCCCCCATACCCCTCACTTGTTGTAGTCCCCCCCGTACCCCTCACTTGTTGTAGGCCCCCCCAGACCCCTCACTCATCGTAGGCCCCCCACATCCCCCTCAGTCGTTGTTGGCCTTAAGCCTCTGGCCAAACTATTCACCCACCTACCCACCCACCTACCCACCCACCTATCCACCCACCTACTCCCCACCCCACCCCCTTCAACCTCCTTCATTCTAGTTTTGAGCATGCTTCTGATATGTGGACAAAGCCAGACCATCGATAGGCTCTCCCTGAAATTTCCGGCTGAACCTAGTCACCCACCCACTCACTCACCCACCCACAAACTCACCCACCCATACCCCCCCCCCCCCCCCCCCCCCCTCCCGTTGTAGCTGCCAGTACGCTTCCGATCTGTGGACGAACCCAGACCATCGTTAACCTCAAGAATTTCTGGCAACGCTACAAATGGAGCATTTAACCTGTTATCATCTTACGATAGAAGTCCAGGCATGCGCCCCTTATCTTCATCTTCCAAATGTGAGAATAGCTGATCCCGTTTTGACAAATGCTTCAATGGTAGAGCTCATTGAAATGATGAAGATGCAGGGTTCGCATCCCTATGGGTGCGCTCTATTGTTTGTGGTCGCTGTCAACCGCCATGGTAGCTTTGTCCAGGTAAAATAGCAGCTCGATCCCAACTGTCATAATACGGGGCTCCCTTAAAACCACGCCCTACCATGCGTTCTCTTCATCGTCTAAATATGAGTTATACTGTTGCTGTTGCTGCTGTTGTTGTTGCTGCTGTGTGACTGTTGCTGCTGTTGCTGTTGCTGCTTATGTTTTGGTTGCGATTGAAATTCAAGTGGGGCTTGGAACCAGTTTTCATCTCAAAATGCTATGAGTGTGGGCACGCAGCTTTTTGTCTTCACCCTCTAAATGAGAGTGCTGATGTTGCTGTTTTTTTTTGCTGTTGCTCTAGCTGTTTCTGTCGCTACTGGTATTATGGTTGTTACTGACATTTACGAAGTCATGGAACCACTTTCCGTTTCAAAATGGTATGCGTGTGGGCTGGCAGCTTTTTGCCTTCACCTTCTAAATATGAGTGTCGATGTTGCTGTTGCTGCTGTTGTTGTTGTTGTTGTTGTTGCTGTTAGAGTTTCTACTCATGTTTTGGTTGTGACTGAATTTCAAATGGGACTTCAAATCATTTTCCGTCTCAATATGGTATGAGTATATGGGCTGGCACCCCTTTTCTTTACCTTCTAAATGGAAGTGCTGCTTTTGCTGTTTTTTGCTGTTGATGTTGCTGTTGGAGTTGCTGTTGCTACTGACGTTGTGGTTGTGACCGAACTTTGAATGGGGCTTGGAATTAGTTTTCATCGGTTCACCCATCATCTCCTCCTAAGGGAGGTCTTGGGAGAACTGATCCCCAGAAAACCACCCCCATCCCCTTACCCCCTACCACCACACCTGATATGGACTCTGAGAGGAGCTTGTCAGCATTCCAAAGGGGTCTTACAAATAGTGCCACCCCTGATTACATCTCCATGCAGTCCCACTCACAAACTATCCCCCCAGCCACCTACCCCCCCCACCACCACCACCCCATTACCCCCCCCCATCTCAAATCTGTACCCCATACCCTTTCCCCTTCCCACCACAGCTGATATAGACTCCGAGGGTAGCCTGTCAGTATTCCCAAGGCGTTCCACACGCAATAAGACCAAAACCAACCGAGACCTTTCCTTCTTCAAGCGTCTGCTCACCGGAGAGGAGAGCCAAAACATGCTCAGGGGCGAAGCCAGTAGCCCTCGTATATCCGCACGGAATGTTAACAGCACCAATGGTGGGGAGCCAACCAAGGGCGCTTGGACTGATGGTGATGATGATGGTGAGTTGGCATGACCAGCCACCATGTAAATACTCAAGTATTTGCACGTTGCACGTTACACATTGCACATTTGTTGTCTGTGTGTCTCACATCACTCCTCTTACTCCTAACAACACTTTTGATATGGAACCACCCAAGGGCGCTTGGACTGATGGTGACGATGATGATAAGTTGGCATGGCCAGCCACCATGTGCAGACTCCAGCATTTGCGCATTGCACGTTGCTTATTTATTTCGTGTGTGTCTCGTTTCTATCCTCTGAATGTTATCAACACTTTTGATACAAAACCACCCAAGGGCGCTTGGACTGATGGTGACGATGATGGTAAGTTGGCATGACCAGCCACCATATACATACTCGCATATTTGCAAATCACACGTTGCACATTGCACCATTGTTGCAAGTTTGTCTTGTATCACTCCTATTACTCCTAACAACACTTTTGATACGGAACCACCCCAGAGCGCTTGGACTGATGGTGACAATGATGGTAAGTTGGCATGACCAGCCACCATATACATACTCACATATTTGCACATCACACGTCACACATTGCACATTTCTTGCACGTGTGTCTCGTATCACTCCTCTTACTCCTAACAACACGTTTGATACGGAACCACCCCAGGGCGCTTGGATTGATGGTGACGATGATGGCCCTTTGTCGTGGGGAGACATGACAACACAGTAGCATGACCAGCCACCATATACAGACTCGCACATATGTAGGGACCATATCGTATAATGCTGGCCAAAGGAGAGTATGATATCATATGATGCAATGATATCATATTACTATTCCCTACATATTTGCACATTGCACATTGTAATGTATTGTATTTGCACATTGCACATTGTATTGTATTTCATTTGTGTCTCATTTCTCTCCAGCTGGATTTGTCCCCCCCCCCCCCCCCCCCCCCCTAGACAACAGCATAGGGAGGGGGTCAAAACAAAAGCTGCCTGCTTCAAACTAACCTAACAAGTTACCTAACATAACATCCGACATAAGAACTAACATAACATAACAACCGACATAACAACCGACATAACAACCGACATAACAACTAACATAATAACTAACATTACAACTAACATAACATAATAACTAACATAACAACTAACATAACAACTAACATAACAACTAAGATAACAACTAACATAACAACTAACATAACAACTAACATAACAACTAACATAACAACAAACATAACAACTAACATAACAACTAACATAACAACTAACATAACAACTAACATAACAACTAACATAACATAACAACCGACATAACAACTAACATAACAACTAACATAACAACTAACATAACATAACAACAGACATAACAAATAACATAACAACTAACATAACAACTAACATAACAACAAACATAACAACTAACATAACAACTAACATAACAACTAACATAACAACTAACATAACAACTAACATAACATAACAACCGACATAACAACTAACATAACAACTAACATAACAACTAACATAACATAATAACTAACATAACAACTAACATAACAACTAACATAACAACTAACATAACAACTAACATAACAACTAACATAACAACTAACATAACAACTAACATAACAACTAACATAACAACTAACATAACAACTAACATAACATAACAACTGACATAAAAACTACAGAACAACTAACATAACAACGAACATAAACACTACTAACAATAACATAACAACTAGCGAACAACTAACATACAACTAACATACTATAACAACAGCATTAACAAATAACATAACAAAAACATAACAACACATAACAACTACATAGAAACCACTAACATACAACTACATAACACAACTAACAGAACAACTAACATACATACCCGACATACAACTAACATAACAACTAACATATACCACTACATAACAACATACATACAAATAACTAACCAATACCATCACACAAACAGAACATAACATAACAACTAACATGACAACTAACCCTCCATTTCCTTTCTCCCTCCCCAGTGATTGGAGCCACTGCTATCAATCCTGCAAGGTCACAGGGGTCGGAGCCCCCCCCCCCCCACCCCCCCCCCCCCACCCACACACACCACAGTGATAGGAGCCCCGCTTAAAAAAAAATTTTCAAAAACAAAAGCCTGACAAGTCTGAAGCTCTCTTCCCTCTAAAACTAACCTCCAAACTACCCTCCGTTCCACCAACCCCACCCCCCTTCTCTTCTCTTAGCCTCACCCAGTGATTGGAGCCACAGCTATCAAGCCTGAAAGGTCACAGGGATCGGATCCCCCCCCCCCCCACCCCCCCTCCCCCCCCCCCCACCCCCCCCACCCACCCCCACACACATATACACTAACACACATACATACACACACAGTGATCGGAGCCTCCGCTATCAAGCCTGAACGATCGAAGAGCTCTGTTCCCTTTCAAACTAAAATCAAAGCTAGCCTTCAAACTACCTACCAACTCTCGATGCCACCACTACAAAGCCTGAAAGGTCAAAGAGCTCTGTTCCCTTTCAAACTAAAATCAAAGCTAGCCTTCAAACTACCTACCAACCCACCCACCCACCCCCCCTCCTCCTCTACTCCCTCTCCAGTGATCGATGCCACCACTACAAAGCCTGAAAGGTCAAAGAGCTCTGATCCCTTTCAAGCTAACCTCCAAGCTAACCTCCAAATTACCCACTCACCCACGCCACCCGCCCCCCTCCTCCACTTCTCCCTCTCCATTGTTTGATGCCACCACTACAAAGCTTTGTGGAAATTTGGAGAGCTCTGTCCACTTTCAAACTTACCTTCCTCTCCTCTTCTCTCTCCCCAGTGATCGAGGCTACCGCTATCAAGCCTGAAAGGTCGCAGGGGCCGGAGCGTCCCCCACCCACCCACCCACCCACACCCATCCCCCCACCCCACCCCACACACTCCACACACACAGTGATCATAGCCTAAGCTATCAAGCCTATAAGGTCGCAGGCATCGGATCGCCCCCCCCTACACACACACACACACACACACACAGTGATCAGAGCCTAAGCTATCAAGCCTATAAGGTCGCAGGGATCGGATCGCCCCCCCTACACACACACACACACACAGTGATCAGAGCCTAAGCTATCAAGCGTATAAGGTCACAGGGATCGGATCGCCCCCCCTGCACACAAACACACACACACACACACACACACACACACACACACAAACACACACACACACACACGCACATACACAAACAAACACAGTGATCAGAGCCTCCGCTATCGAGCCTGGAAGGTCACAGGGATCGGATCCCCCCCCACACACACCCACACACCCACACACTCCCCCCCCCCCCCCCCCCCCCCACACACACACACACACACACACACACACACACACACACACACACACACACACAGTGATCGGAGCCTCCACTATCAAGCCTGACAAGTCTGAGAGATCTCATCCCCTTAAAACTAACCTCCAAACTACCCACCCGCTCCACCCCACACCCCTCCTCTTCTCCCTCCCCAGTGATTGGAGCCACCGCTATTGAGCCTGAAAGGTCGCAGGGTTCGGAGCGCCCTGCTCCCCTGCCCAGCCCGGGCCTCCCAAGAAAACCATACTTCAAACTAAGCCTTAAATTAAAACTTTCCATCATCTTCCTCTCCCTCCCCAGTGATTGGAGCCACCGCCATCAAGCCTGAAAGGTCACAGGGGCCGGAGCGCCCTGCTCCACAGGAAAACCGTAAACCCTCCTCAAGCCAGAGCTATCTAGGACCCGGGCAAGGCCTTAGAGCCTTACCCTCACTGAGCCCCTCTGGCAAGGATCATGCTCGCTCCCAGTCGGTGACCGGGTCCACTGCACGTGCAGACCGTCTGGATGATTCAACTTACTTGAGTGGGCAGCACTCCCGCGCTGCGCTGGAGGGCCGTGGCCAGGGGCCGGGCAACAGGGTGGATGAGGAGGAGTTGGCGCGCTTGAGGGAGGAGAGGGCGAGGAGGAAGATGGCCTCGGCAGAGGCTGCAAAGAAAATGGCATCGGCGTACGGTGGCACCCCACCCGCAAAGAAGTCTAGCTCTGCGAGCAAGAACAAGAGCAGGAGAGAGAAGTAGACCATAGCCATAGCTTTTCAGCTTCGAGGGCCAGGGTGGCAGGGTGGATGAGTAGGAGTTGGAGCGCTTGAGAGAGGAGGGGGCAAGGAGGAAGCTAGCCTTGGCAGAGGCTGCCAAGAGGCTGGCATCAGCCTACGGTGGCACCCCACTGGCAAAGAAGTCTAGCTCTGCGAGAAAGAACAAGAGCAGGAGAGAGAAGTAAAACATAGCTTTTCTCTCAAGCTGCGAGCAGCAGCTTCTAGGCAGCTCCCTGTGCCAGCAACTAGTTTAATCAGCCACGGTGGCACCCACCATCCCTAAGTGCGCCTACTCTTTTGTAGTTGTGGCAACGCCCTTTGAACTGATTCCTCGGTGCCGCTGGTTTGTGAAGGGAGAACCAACTCCTGGAATGAAATACCTTTCACAAAAAAAGGAATTTACGTGAGCAACACCTGTACTGCGGGCAGATAGGTGTGCATCACCTGTACTGCAGGTAGTTAGGCGAGCTTTCCCTGTACTGCGGGCAGTTAGGTATGCATCACCAGTACTGCAGGCAGTTAGGTGAGCTTTCCCTGTACTGCGGGCAGTTAGGTATGCATCACCTGTACTGCAGGCAGTTAGGTGAGCTTTCCCTGTAGTACGGGCAGTTAGGTATGCATCACCTATACTGCAGGCAGTTAGGTGAGCTTTCCCTGTACTGCGGGCAGTTAGGTGTGCATCACCTTTACTGCAGGCTGTATGGTGTGCATCACCTGTGCTACAGGCAGTTAGGTGAGCATCACCTGTACTGCAGGCAATTACATGAGCAACCCCCGTACTGCTGATAGTTAGGTGTGCATCACATGTACTGCAGGCAGTTATGTGTGTATCACACGTACTGCAGGCAGTTAGGTGAGCATCACCTGTACTGCGGGCAGTTTGGTGTGCATCACCTGTACATGGGGCAGTTAGGTGTGTATCACCTGTACTGCAGTCAGTTAGGTGAGCATCACCTGTACTGTGGGCAATTTGGTGTGCATCACCTGTACTGCAGGCAGTTAGGTGTGTATCACATGTACTGCGGGCAGTTTGGTGTGCATCACCTGTACTGCAGGCAGTTACGTGTGTATTACCTGTACTGCAGGCAGTTAGGTGAGCATCTCCTGTTCTGCAGGTAACTTGGTGTGCATCACCTGTACTGCAGGCAGTTAGGTGTGTATCACATGTACTGCAGGCAGCTAGGTGAGCATCACCTGTACTGCGGGCAGTTTGGTGTGCATCACCTGTACTGCAGGCAGTTACGTGAGCATCACCTGAACTGCGGGCAGTTAGGTGTGCATCACCTGTACTCCAGTCAGTTAAGCGTGTATCACATGTACTGTAGGCAGTTACGTGAGCATCACCTGTACTGCGGGCAGTTAGGTGTGCATCACCTGTACTCCAGGCAGTTAAGCGTGTATCACATGTACTGCAGGTAGTTAGGTGAGCATAACCTGTACTCCAGGCAGTTAGGTGAGCCAACCATACACACTGAACGTGAACAGTAATCGGTCAGGCCCATCAACCGTGCTTGAAACCGTACGCCGTTTAGGGGTATCATCAATAGGCAGCCTCTTTCAGTGATTTACAATGATCTAATGGTAGACCAGATTGCAAAAGAATGAAGAGTCGGGGGTTCAATTCCCCCCTCGGTCGCTCTTGGCGTTCAGGTCGTCGTCAACCGCGATGGTAGCTTGTCCAGTTGAGGTAGGAGGACGCTCCCCACCCGCGTACGACGGGCTCCCTTAACACCACGCCCCACCAGGCGTTATCATTACCTTTTATAATCAAATAGGCTTTGAACCCGGACATCGTCTGCGTAGGAAAAAAACTACACCTTTTCAGATTACACTTGATTTGGTTGGTTTTGATTACATTTGACCCCCGCATTTCTATCTTTTTCACCAACTCCTAACACGTTACAATGGCACCCAAAGCTGCTGAGAGGGCTCCAGCCAAAAAGGCAGCTCCCGCAAAGACTGCAGAGGGCAAGAAAAGAGCTATAAAGATGGCCAAGGCTGAGACCTATAAAATCTTACTCATTGATATCAGCCACTGGTCAGACCTATGGCCATAAACAAGTCGGATTTACCCAGGATTTCTTTGCTATGCATAACTCTGCTTTTGACTGCTTTGCTTTTGCATGGTTACAATTGGCCATAGGCAGACACTGTTTCTTTCTTGGGCTACGCATAGCAGCTTCCACCCAGCTCAATGAGCCAGCAACTGAGTACCCCCCAAATTACAGCTTCAGTGGAACAGGCCAGTTTTCAGACGCACTAGCTAGCTTTTGGTTTGGCTGGAGGGTGGGTGAAAGGAGCTGCCTAGAAGCTGTTACGTGCAGCCCAAAAAAGAAACAGTGAAGACAGACATCGTTCATTCACTTGGTTACGTTTATGCACGGACGTCACTCATTCCCATGGCTACAATTGGCCATAGACTTTGTTTGTTTGCTTGCTTACGTCGATGCACGGACGTCACTCATTCCCATGGTTACAATTGGCCATAGACAGACTTCGTTCTTTCACTTTTGGTTACGTTGATGAACGGACGTCGCTCTTTTCTATTGGTTACAATTTGCCATAGACTTCGTTGTTTCACTTGGTTCCGTTGATGCACGGACGTTGCTCATTCCCATTGGTTACAATTGGCCATAGACAGACTTCGCTCTTTTGCTTGGTTACATTGATGAACGGACGTCGCTCTTTCCCATGGTTACAATTTGCCATAGACTTCGTTCTTTTGCTTGGTGATATTGATGCACGGACGTCGCTCTTTCCTATTGGTTACAATTTGCCATAGACTTCGTCCTTTTGCTTGCTTACATTGATGCACCGACGTTGCTCATTCCCATGGTTACAGTTAGCCATAGACTTCATTATTTTGCTTGCTTACATTGATGCACCGACGTCGCTCATCCCCATGGTTACAATTGGCTATAGACAGACTCCGCTCTTTTGCTTGGTTACATTGATGCACGGACGTCACTCATTCCTATTGGTTACAATTTGCCATAGACTTCGTTCATTCGCTTGATTACATTGATGAATGGACGTCACTCGTTCCCCTTGGTTACAAGCAGGGTACTACATTTTGTCAAATTGGTCAGCTTTGTAGTGCAAAAAGAGCAATAACTGCGCGCTACACCCACAGGGGTTGAAAAACTGTGCAAAACGTGTAGTGGGGCTCAAAAAGCGTATGCAAAATCGCTCTGTAGTACCCTGGTTACAAGTGGCCATTGACTTCGTTATTTTGCTTGGTTACATTGATGCATGGACGTCACTCGTTCCCCTTGGTTACAATTCGGCACAGACTTTGAGTGTGCACTTGGTTACAGTTGAGCACGCACCCTACCATGATCACTCCCCTATCACTCCCAGATTACGGCACAGATTGCAATGGTAAAGTAGTCTCAAGCAGATCCACCAATTCATATTTGAACTTCGGGCATAACCTGAGATGCGTCAAATACTTTGAGAGAAAGATGTTGCCACTCATCCATTTCATTCCTTGAGTTACCAATGAGTGCAGACTTTGCCCCCGCCAACTGCCTCGGGGGCAAAAGGCAATACTTGAATGTCAAACGCTTCGCCCTTTAGCAGTTAAAAAGATGATCAGTAATCACCATTGCTTGGGTTATGCAAATCGACTCAGGAGTACCATGATCAATTCGAGAGCAGGGTACTTCCATTGACCAAATTGGCCAGCGCTATAGCGCACTTGAAAAAATAAAAACTGCGCTTTGTAGTGCAAAAAGCGCAAAAATTGCTTGCTGCGCCCACAGAGGGTTGCAAAAACTTGCGCGAACGCACAGTGGGGCTCAAAAAGGCAGCGCGCAAAAGCGCGCAATTGGAAGTACCCTGCAGTCAACCGCCATGGTAGCCTTGTCCAGGTAAAGTAGCAGCCCGTTCCCCACCGTCGTAAGACGAGGTTCTCTTAATACCACGCCCCACCAAGTGTTATCATTACATTTTCAAGAGCACTCGTGAAAAGAAGAGAGTCGGGTTCGTAGCAGTAGCCTGAGGGTGGTGTCCGTCCCTTAGCTGTCCCTTAGCCGTTCTTGTCTTCTCCTGTCTTTTCTCCTTGGTCACAAAGGGCTAGGTTGTACCATTTGCGCCAGATCCAGATCCAATTCCAGATCTTGGCAGATCTGGAATTGGATCTAGACCTGGTTCTTGGTCCAGATCTGGATCTGGATATGGAACATAGTCGTGAACTGTGTCCAAATCTGGTACCTCATCCTGTTCTGGGTCTGAAGGTAGAAGTGGTTATGGATCTGGATCTGGATGTAGATCTGGATCTGGATCTTGGGCTTGGGCTTGGTCTGGATCTGGATCTAGATCTGTATTTGGATCTGGAACTGGATCTGGGTCTTGGGCTTGTTTCGCAGATGGGTCTACATCTGGGGCAGGGTCTATGTGACCAAGGAAGATAACCGAAGAAGATGACTACCGTAGGCGCATGATATGTTGGCTGATGATATGGCGGACAGGTGTCCGCCATCAATGAGTTTAGTCAAACGGGGAGCGCTAGCAGATTGGGCCATCCGCCAACATTTCGCCAGGGAAACTACAACTAAAGTGTACTGCACAGTTGGGGGAAGTAACTGCCTCAGGAGAATTTCCTTTATTTCCGACGATTTTTCTCTTCTTATCATCACAAATTCTGTCTTACATTTTCCCTGCCAAAGACGTGATTAAATGTCCAAGCCAATGATATGATTGATGCTTATGCATGGAGAAGGCAAGGCCTGCCTACCAATTTTGAGTCACCCCGATTAATTTTTTCTGAGAATGGGGCTAGATGGTGATGGCACGATCCATGGCTGTCACTTGAGCGATTTTTCTGGTCATGTGTACTGATTTTTATATGATGAAGTCATGCCTCTCATTAATATTTAAGGGGGATGGGGGGGGGGGGGGGGGGGGGGGGGGGGGGGGGGGGGGGGGGGGTCAGCCATCGAGTGTTTTACACAGGGTGACAGGTCCAATATTTTTTATACCCCTGCTTATGCCCAGAATAACTCATTTGAATTGTAAAAAGGATTCCGCCATCCGCCATTGGTAATCTAAGCCAATTTATGGAGCACCCCAAATCTGTAACATCCGCTAACCTTAAAATCCGCCATGATTTGAGCCCCTTTTGGGGGCCTTCCGCCATCTCTGTTTTCCACCAACATATCATGCGCCTACGGTATAGGACTGGGATCAAAAGTCCGCAAAGACAAATGATCCGAAGACAAAATACCGTAGGACAAGGGGAGAAAATAACTAGGACACAAAACTAGTGACTAGGAGGACAAAGGCCAACAGGCCTTCCGAGCACCATCCCGCCCAACCTCCAAGCAACACTGTTCCTCCCCAACCAACAAAAAAACACATTTACCTTCAAGAGCAAATCAGGAAAGAAAGAGAAAGGCGTAAACCCGAAGACATCTGCTGACATCTGCTGACATTAGAATAAAAAACACTGCAGGGCCTGCTGTACTTGGCGCTCGGTAAGTTAAAGAAGGTGTCACACGCGATTGCGTGTTTAGATACATATCACTTAAAGCAGGGAAAACACCCTGTGCACACACACACGCACTGGCACAGACTCCGACCAGACCTGATCCCAGCCGGCCCAGATCTAGCTTAGTCAAAACACCGCACGTGTCTACCCAGCGCTGAAGCTGCACGCAGCTGCCCTAGTGTTCAGCTACACACCTTGGCGCTCAGCTACAACCCTGACACGCATGCGCACCAAGGCCGCGTCTCAGCGCAGGTTCAATGGCACGCAAGAACCTGTCTTAACACAAAGCAAATAATAAATCCTGTGCCATGAACATTTTGCAAAGATCTCCATTTTGCAAACAAGACGTGCTGCCTGGCCCAGGCTGTGGAGCATTCTACCCCCCTCCACCTTGGACACTCACCCTAGCACTAACCCTGACCTGCCAGGCCTCCGTGGTCTTGAATCCCGATGGATTACCTCGGCAACAGAGAGAGCGCTCGTTGTCCCCCCTATTCCAGTCCCCTCCCCTGAAGACCTCCCACAGAACGCTTGGGTGGACTTACAACGTGTCCGCCCCCCCCGTCCAGGCCCGGCGGAGAGAACTGCTCAAAGACAAGACGAACCACAAGTCTCCCTCCCTCTACGTGCAGGCTTTTCGCAGGTGTGGGTACGCCTCGCAGACAAGACTCTTCACCGTCCTTATACCATCACTTGCCGGAGCTTGCTTCATGGCACCCTGGGCTGCAACGCGTTCCTTGCCCATGTACGAGGACGCTTCCAACGGGTCAACCAAGACGACCTCCCCTCCATAGTCTGCTCCAGCCCTGACTGCTTGCAGCTGCACACTGCTGACACCATGTCTCACGCTTTCTTGGAATGCCCTGATTCTGCCCCTGACTGGCTCCTTTCCACTTGGGAGACCCTCACTGGTGGGCAGCGCTTTCCTCGTTGCCCCTTCTTCCTCCTCGGTGACGACATCACCCTTTGGCCCGGGACACCCCCTCCTCCCTCTACCCTAAGGTTGTGGTCCTTCCTGCGTATAACCACCTTGGGCACGATATGGCAGGTACGATCGTCCCGGGCGGACAGACTGGACCATTCTGAGCCCCTTCACCACAAAGCTATCTGCCTTGCCCTTGGCCACCTTCACCAAGCCATCGCCAGGGACTGGATGCGCACCCAGACAAATCTTCGACACCTTGATAATGGCGCCTTCTGTCAAGATTGGTGGCGTGGCCTAGATTGCTCTCTTACAGTGGCTTCCTTTGCAAGCTTATGGGCCACCCCCCCCGATCTTTTGTACCATGAGGTGGTGTCCGACCCTTAGCTGTCCCTTAGCCGTTCTTGTCTTTTTCTTTGGTCTTTTCTCCTTGGTCACAAAGGGCTAGGTTTTATCAGTTGCGCCTTTTCCTGGTTCCCCCCTTTGTAAAAAAAAAAAAAAAAAAAATGATTGGGGTCACTCCCGTTGACCAGGAGCCTGAAACCCGCACCATGGAAATACAAATCCCCACGGCCCCAGCGCTCCCTACAATCCCAGACCCAATCCCAGACCCAGCCCAAGCCCTAGATCTAGACCCTGATCTAGACCTTGACCCAGATCCAGCCCATTCCCCGGATCTAGACCCTGCTCTAGACCCTGATCTAGATAGACCCTGACCTAGTTCCAGCCCAAGTCCCAGCTCTAGGACCTGATCTTGACCCTGACCTAGATCCAGCCCAAGCCCAAGATCAAGACCCTGCCTCAGATCAGGATCAGGTTCCAGATTTGGACACAGCTCATGACCACGTTCCAGATCTAGGTCTAGATCTGGACCAAGATCAAGGTCCAGATCTGCGCTAAGATCCAGATCAAGATCTAGATCTTGATACTGTCTTTATCTTCATTCCTGTTGTTTACCTGCCCAGACCAGTCTTTTAGGTTTTCGCTTTGCTTCCAGTTGTCTTTCTTCTTTTCTGGTTGCCTCCCTGTTTTTGGCTTGTTTTCGCAGTTTCTCCCTTAGTTTGCTTCCCCTAGTTCAGTTTCCCCCTCAGTTGCCTCCTTAGTCCCCCCCCCCCCCTTTTTCTCTTAGTTTCTCGCATAGTTTTCGTTTTAGTCCTCCTTGGTTTGCATCTCCTCTTTCAGTCTTCTGATCCGGTGACTGATATAGGTTGCAATGTTTTCGCCCCCCCCTTCATAGGTATTTTAACTTAGTAGTCCTAGCCCCTTCTCTTGGACTTCCTGTTTTGGGCTTCTTCCTTGCCTCTCTGGTTTGTTTGTCTTCTGTTCCTGTCCTCCTTTGTCCCTTAAGTCGCCCAGGTGGTGTCCGTCCCTTAGCTGTCCCTTAGCCGTTCTTGTCTTTTTCTTTGGTCTTTTCTACTTGATCACAAAGGGCTAGGTTTTATCAGTTGCGCCTGTTCCTGGTTCCCCCCTTTGTAAAAAAAAAAAAGACACAGCCATAGCTGTGAGCGTAACCTAAAATATAAGGTGTTGATCAACCGAGAGCGACCACGATCGTCCTCTCTTCCACACCTTACGCTTTCTATAGGTATGCCTGAAGCCTATCGCCGGTGTAGGCTATCGCTTAGCGCTGCTTGCGAAGCTACCCCTTTTGCCTTGCTTACCCCGACTGACACCAAATCGTCACGTTGAACATATAAAGCGTTCACCTGTCATATTTAGTTATCTTAAGCTTTTGCAGCGCTTGACAGCCTTCGCCGGTTACAGCGCACTGCAATTCACATCTTGCTAGCTTTTTCCGGCTGCCCCTTAGTCGCTTGCCACTCATCTCGTGGCTGCACGTTATAGCTTACCCCAGTTCTTTGAACACTTTTGTAACACTCTCTTCAACACCTTCCGCTTTCTACAGAACGGACAACCACGGGTTGTTCAACCTCTGCGTCTCCAAGTCCTCGTCGTTACCAGCCCACTGAAACTCTGTCTACCTACAGCCACCTCCGGCGCGTCTACCGATTGAATGAACCCGTCTGCCGGACGCCAGCAGGAAACGCTTGTTCCTCCCTCTCTCTCTCTCTCCCTGTAACCGGTAAACGCCTCAACCCTTTGACGGGTAGACGTCTTCTTTTTTTTTTTTTACAAAGGGGGGGAACTAGGAAAAGGCGCAACTGATAAAAACTAGCCAAGGAGAAAAGACCAAAGGACCAAGGAGAAAAGACCAAGTGACCAAGGAGAAAAGACCAAGTGACCAAGTGACCAAGTGACCAAGGAGAAAAGACCAAGTGACCAAGGAGAAAAGACCAAGTGACCAAGTGACCAAGTGACCAAGTGACCAAGGAGAAAAGACCAAGTGACCAAGTGACCAAGTGACCAAGAAGAAAAGACCAAGTGACCAAGGAGAAAAGACCAAAGAAAAAGGCAAGAACGGCTAAGGGACAGCTATGGGACGGACACAACCTGGGCGACTGAGGGGACAAAGGAGGACAGGAACAGAATACAAAAAAACCAGAAAGGCAAGGGAGAAGCCCAAAACTTCTTGGTTGACCCGTTGGAAGCGTCCTTGTACATGGGGGGGAACGCAGTAGAGATGACGGAGCATCAACCCCGGTACCCAGAATCTCGGAGTACAGAATCCCCACCACTTTAGTACTCCCTGCCAGGGCTTTAGTTATTTTTTTCCTGTTCAGAAAAGAAGCTACCCACGGGAACGTACCCTGGGGAATCTTGTTAATAAATTGAGCCAGCAAGTAGAGCGATAACTCTGGGCAGTGAACCCTTAGTCCTCTGCTGCTGATTGGATAAGGCTAGAACATATATAGTTTGGACGTCATGCCCCACTCTACCTGTTGAGGCCATGGTTCGGACTTTATTAACCCACTCAAACAAGCAAGCATACAGCCCCCATAACTTACTGATCAACAGCCCCATAACCTATAGATCATGGGCGTACTTATCCTCCATTGCACAGCCTAAGTAAGAGTAGACACAAACTCACTAGCAGCCGCCTACAGGACTAAGAACCCACCCCACCTTGCGGTTTTCCACCCAAGACTAACCACATCAGACATACACTGACCCTTGCACTTTTTTTTTTTTTTTAGTTGTGCAAGGACTTTCACCCTAGGAGGTGGGTCTCCCGACACAAACCAGCGACACAGAGGATTCAGTTCGAATGGTGGTGCCACTCCTACAATATGCATAGTAGGCCGTCCCTTAGCCGTTCTTGTCTTTTTCTTTGGTCTTTTCTCCTTGGTCACAAAGGGCTAGATTTTATCGGTTGCGCCTTTTTCTGGTTCCCCCCTTAGTAAAAAAAAAAACTTAGGGTTGGTGAGAGACACCAACCCACGACCAAACGAACATTCACCACTACCCCTGTTCACCTCGGCAGACAAGCTCCCTACCATGGTCGTTAGAGGCGGAATCAAGGAGACATAACTCGAGAACCACCACGAGGGCAGAAATCCGACAGTACTTCCCTACAAGGTTTGCTTAGGGCCAGGACGCCAAAATACTGTGAAATCGAACCTCACCACCCCCTTCCTGCTCTCACAAGTAGTAGGGTCGGTACAGCAAGGGTACTGTAGATCACAAGGGATGTAGAACACACCACATTTGTAACTCAGCCTGCGTGTCCTGCAATCTAACGCCGCCCCCTAACCGCTAAGGTAAACCTCGGCAAGACAGGAAAAGAGCAATGAACCCGTGGGACTGTGATCTGGGCGATTTTCACGCCCAAACCAGGCCTGGGCGATTTGCACGCCCGGACGCTCGTGTGGAAAGAGGGAGGGAGGGGGGGGGGGGGACCAGAAAGTTAGAAATACAGGGGGATGAGACTGCGGACAAAGGAACTGGGAGGAGGCGTAGGTGGGGGGGAGATGAGGGAGGGGGGTACACAGGGGGATGAGGGGGGGGGGGGGGGGGGGGGGGGGGAGGAGGGGGTATGAAGGAGGGGAGGGAGGAAAAAGGGGGGGAAGGGAGGGTATGAAGGGGGGGGGGGGGGGGGGGGGGTGATAAAGGAGAGGTGGAGGTGGAAAAGAGGTGACAGAGGGGAACAAGTCAGGGCCGCGAGGGGGGGAGGGAGGTATGAGTGGGGTTATGAGGCGGGAGAAGGGGGGTTACAAGGGAGTAGGAAGGAGCGGTGGTGACGGTGAGGAGGTTCAGAATTGATCTGAGGAAACGAATAGTGACACACCTAAGGCGATGGGAAGAGAGTGGAAAGGAGGACAGGAAAGGAAAAGGAGGGACCTGGGAGGAAGAGGGTGGGTGATAGGTAGGAGGAAGGAATTGAGGAAAGGGGAGGGGGAGGGTGAAGCAGGGGGGAGAAGGTGGGATGTAAGAGGAGGAGGGGGGATGGTGGGGATTGGAGAGGGAGGAGAGGGGGGTTGCGTGAGGGTACAAAATGGAGGGGGGTGGAAGGAGGGATGTGGGAGAGAAGGAGGGGAATGTGCATGCCCTGCTGTTGTGGCGCAGTAGGCAAACAGCAGGGCAGGCAAATGGGCCTTTCCAGGTTCCCAACCCAAGGAGACCCTTCCAAGCCAACCCCAGACCATCGAACGGGCCAAGGGTTATGTGCAGGGATTTCCTTCAGGGAGCTTGCAACTTTGAAGAACGTTGTAAGTTCGCCCATGACCCACCTAGGATTCAGGGGGGCCCAAATGCTCCTAATTAAAGAGCAGATAAAGGAGCATTAGGGCACTAAGGAGTTGTGGAGTGCATTTTTTTTTTTTTTTAAGACTTAGCATAGCCTGGTCTTGCGGATGGGTGGATAGCAACAATAGGGGTGGTGAAACGGCAAGTTTTGAATAAAGGCTATATGACACCAAGTGGGTGATTAGGACCTTGTCTGATAGGGACCTATGTGGGGATTCCTTGCTTGTTTGACTAGTGATTCTTGCCTAGGATTTGGTTGAGGTTGAGCTTAACCTTTGCAATGTCTGGAGCATGGAGATACAAGCTAGGACGTTTGTGTAAAGAAGAACATCCTTTCACGTCTGCCGTCTTGTTCCCTCGCCCTGGCGTTTATGTTTGTTTCACACCTTGTGGCCTTTTGCTTGTTCTCAGGGATCCCAGGGGAGGAACAAGAGGGAGATGAGAGGACGCTGATAATTAGCATGCATGAGGGGGAGGTAGAAGGACCAGGTGATGTGTGTGTAGAATTAGAAGATGACCCCCTAATGGACCGAGTTGTGCAGCTTCCGGAGAGGCTGGGATCTAACACCTCCTTTCTTAGGTTACAAGAAAGGAGGACGGCCCCTAAGGCAGCTCACCTACAGATGAGAGGGGCTGTTGATGACCTTGTAAGGTTAACAAGGGACCCCGGGTGGCAGCCCCTAATAGAAGATGGATGGAAAGAGAGTATAGAATCTGAGCTTCCAGATCCAGATGCGTTCAAAGCAGGAACCATTAGGGACCACGGAGAGGTGTGGAAGGAGTACTTCCAGGTGTCAGGGGGTGAGACTAAGAAATCCAAAGAGGTGATGAGGTGGATTAGCAATGGGGTGAACTGGAAAATGGTACCCATAGACCACCCTCAGCAACAGTTTGCCCCAGCCAGGAAAAAGAAGTTGAAGATAGTAAGGCCAATGTTACAGAGAGTGATCCCAAAGGGGGAGAAGGTGGACCAGTACCTAGGAGGGGACAGGCCGAGGAAAGTGGTTTTCCCTAACCACGAGAGTGTGGGCAGGCATGAGAATTTCACACGGGGCGAGGTAGTTGCCATGAAAAGGAAAGGGGTACGTCGGTAAGTTTTGCTGTACTGAACCATTCTTGTTTCAAGAGAAAAACCTCTTGATTCACCCCTCTTAAGTAATTCGGGCGCCAAGAGGCAATTTGCTTGAAAATGCCCTCTTGAATCCCTCTTATTTAAGAGGTTAATCAAGAGGTGTCTTGTACGTCTATTGATTCAAGGTCACTTGTTGAATTCTTGTTTCAGTGTAGAATCAATAGGTTGCCTTGCATGTGTCTTGAATCAAGATTACTTGCTGCTCTTAAATAATTCGAGCGCCAAGAGGCATTTTGCTTGAAAGCAGCTTGCTTGAACCGTTCTTATTTAAGTGGGGAACCAAGAGAGTGACTTTTGTATCCATTGATTCAGGATGACTTGCTCTAGGGGGGGGGGTTTAGGGTTTAGGGTTTAGAAGGCAGTTTTATTACCACGTATAGGGTTTAGAAGGCAGTTTTATTACCACGTATAGGGTTTGGAAGGCAGTTTTATTACCACGTATAGGGTTTGGAAGGCAGTTTTATTTTTACATTTAACTAACCATTAGCAAAGTGATGTCGCGGACTCAGCAGCCAAATAAACCCAAACCCATCCAAACCCAACTTCCTAATAACCAAACCCAACTTCAACCTAACCTCCTAAGAAGACAAACTGATGAGCTCTGACTAGCTATCTAGTATGTCTTCTGCCCCTGCCCCCCCCCCTGCCACCCCGACTGGCTAGTCTAGCCAAGCTACTATTATATTATGAGTGACCAGCAGCAGTGACCAGCAGCAAGACCAGTGTCCTCATAAGGCTTCTTGATCCTGTTCGTCTACTCATCCCTGCATGCTGATGACTTGCTCCTTCTCCACCATGTCGCAATATGCGGAAGTCACTGCCTGCTGGAACTGCAGCAGCATGAAAGGAAGGAGGTGAAGTTAGAAGATTATTAGTAGCTTGACCAAGCACAAGCCAGTTGGACAATCAACGAATCAGCAATCAAGAAAGCGAGCAAGCATTCACGTGGTAGCAATTACGATGATGAGACAGATAGATGGTGCAGCATATAAGACACATGGTGCAGCATACAAGACAGATTGTACAGCATACAAGACATATGGTGCAACGTACAAGACAAATGGTGCAGCGTACAAGACACATGGTGCAGCGTACAAGACAGATGGTGCAGCATACATGACACATGGTGCAGCATACAAGACAGATGGTGCAGCATACAAGACAGATGGTGCAGCATACAAGACATACGGTGCAGCGTACAAGACAGATGGTGCAGCATATAAGACACATGGTGCAGCATACAAGACAGATGGTGCAGCATACGAGACACATGGTGCAGCAAGGCAAATCATGCTGCATACAAGCCAAATGGTGCAGCATACACGACAAATGGTGCAGCGTACAAGACAGATGGTTCAACCTACAATACAAATGGTGCAGCGTACATGACATATGGTACAGCGTACAAGACAGATGGTTCAGATCTACTCACATGTGTTGGTTATATAACAACATATTGCCACTGTGTAGCCTAGTCAGGGAAAACTGCAGGCAGGCATTTGTCAATCATGGAGGTACATAGGCATGCATGCAGGTGTGAAGCAGGCAGGCAGCAAGGAGGTGGACCAGGTTGCAGCAACCGAGCAAGCGGCTGAGCCGCAGGTTCGGCGTCTGAGTCATGGATGGAAACGATTGCAAGGAAATCAGGCAAGAAAGGACCAGCAGCGATTCAAACCTTCGACTTTCAAACCTGCGCAACTACCTGCGGCATTCGAATCCTCCCTCTCCATCCGCAACACTCGATTGCAACACGCAATCGGCTTGCCTGAAAGCATGACATTCGCCCAAGTAAAGCTGTGTACTAATCGACGAATTGAATATGGTCCAGCAGGTAGCATGGTTGAAGACAGCGGCTCTATGCAGGAGTAAAGCAGTAGTGGTTTGGTTCAGTGATGTGAAGCATTGTTAAGAAGGCGCACGCAATCGTCTGCCATTTCGCAGATCTAGATGGTGTCTTCTTGGAAATTTGAACGACGAGGAGGGTTGGGGGTGGGCGGTGGGGGGGGCGGGGTGGGTGGGTGTGTGTGTGTGGGGGGGGGGGGGGGCGGAGGGTTTTGCCGCGACAAATTGAATAGCCGATCTAAGTTGACAGCTAGGACCCAGGAGGGTTGGGGGCGGGGGGGGGGGGGGGGGGGGGGGGGGGGGGCACGGTAATCCTATCATCCTACTGTGTCGGACTCTTTCCAAACTCTTTCTCTATTCTTTTCGCTTTCGCCCCCTCTGAAACCCAGTGTCCTGGGGTTGAACAATACCGGACACCTCCGCACTCTTGTCCATAGCTCATAATAATTATTATTTAACCACATGCACAGTCTGAGGTCAAACCATTGAGGCCTTGGGAAGTCATAACCCAAGATTATGTCCTCCGTCGTGCCTGCCCAGCAGGGGTGGAACCCATGCTAAATAATCCTGTCATTCGACCGTGTCGACTTCTGTCCAAACTCTTGCTCTTCTCTTTTCATCTTGGCCATAGCTCATAATAATTATTATTTAACTACATGCACAGTCTGACATCGAACCATTGAGGCCTTGGGATGTCATAACCCAATATTATGTCCTGGTGCCTGCCCAGCAGGAGTGTAACCCACGCTAAATAATCCTATCATTCGACGGTGTCAAATTCTTTCCAAACTCTTTATCTTTTCTTTTTCCTCTTGGCCATAGCCACCAGATGGAACGACAATCAATGAACGGGTTTGCACGTATTGTCAATCCATCCATGAATCCATGGACATGGATTACATTATAAGTTCATTATAGTATAGGTAGGAGCAAATGTACATAGTTCTTACTCTCAATTATGTAACTGGTAAAGCTTACAATTACTTGTTAGCGTTTTGGGAAAGGTTGTTGACGGGGAATAAATGCCATAGGGCTCGTATTGACACCACTGCTGCATAACTCTCTAACCCCATACGTGAATCCAATTAATTAAAACTAATGAACGAATTTACTTAGCCGGGCTGGGAGGCACCAAGGACCACCTGGTTCGAATTTTTTTTTTTTTTTTTTTTTTTTTACATAGGGAGGAACCAGGAAAGGGAACATCGAATAATGCATTAGCGTTTTGGGAAAGGTTGCTAACGGGGAATAAATGCCATGGGGCTAGTATTGACACCACTGCCGCATAAGTCTCTACTTACTACTAACCCCATACGTGAATCTAATTTTATGAGGGGGGCTGGGAGGCAGGAAGCACGCACTGCCTTGTTGGATTAATAAATTGTCGTACTTGGAAAGGGAGACAACGAAAGAGAAGCAAGAGCAACATTGAATTCCGAGACTAGTTACAATGGGAAATGAGCACCTATGAGATAATCCTAAACAGAAACGATGGACAAGTTAGCCCTAACTACCCTTAATAAAGTTAAGGGCGGGGAGGACCGACTGACGTGTGTTGATGACCAGTAGGTCAATTTGTACGTAGTTCGTCTTTACTACCGTAACGCATAAGTTAAACCTAATTTGAAACCAAATATTCACACGTGATCCTTGTCAAAGAAACCATTATATTCCATATTGACAACATGGAATATATTCACCTCACTCGGGTGGGTCTAATAATAAATTAGCACACACGAACAAGATTCAGTCACGACTACAACTATTGAGAGGGAAAAAACCTTGAATCCCAATGATAAGCCCCTATGGCAAACCACCAATTTATTAGGACTCAAGGAAAAACCTCGGGATCAGGGTTGATTTTTGACTATCAACCTTTATGGTAACCAAGTAAGGGCAATCATGACCTCTAATAGGGCAACGACTGCATAGCCCCTTAACTTGGACCTGACCGTCTACTAAGTGACTGAATCATATGATACCAAATTGGTAACATATGCGTAACACATAAAAAACACCCAAAAAGATGTCAGCGTAGTCCTCGGAAGAGGTAGCTCCGAATGTCTCGCTCCCTAGCTTGCGGGAGTACACGGCACAGTGTACCACCTCGGTCGGCCTGACGTACTCGACAGCCAACTTTCCACACCTGCGTGGTTGACAAAACATTCCAGATTAAAAACATAAATATAAGACGATAAAAAGCATAAACATAAACATATAACATATGCATAAACATAAACATATAACATAAGCATAAACATATAACATAAGCATATAACATAAACATAAGCATAAACATATAGCATAAACATAAGCATAAACATATAACATAAGCATCAACATATAACATATGCATAAACATAAAACACAAGCATACACATATAACATAAGCATAAACATAAGCATAAACATATAACATAAGCATATAACATAAACATAAGCATATAACATAAGCATAAATATATAACATACGCATAAACATATAACACAAGCATGTTAGAATATCAGTTAGCACTTGCTAACTGATATTCTAACACTCCCACTCGTGACTGACTGAATGTTCCTACTTATTGGTAACTCCCAACCCGAGCCTGCACAGCTCAAACTTGCACCTAGGCAGGATTTTAGTGAGTACATCTGCCACCATTTCCTCAGTGGAGATGTAGGTGAAGGTCACCTCTGACCTTGCCACTCGCTCACGCGCAAAGTGGTGCACAACATCAATATGCTTCGTGCGCACGCAGGAGATGGGGTTCTTCAGCAGCTTAATGGCTGCTTGGTTGTCACCGTAGATAGGTACTGCTCCTAGCACCATTCCAAACTCAGGTAGAAGCTTCCTGAACCAGAGTGCTTCCTTGACAGCTGCACCAGCAGTACTCAGCCTCTGTGGTGGAGTGCGCCACCGTGGGCTGCAGTCGGCTCTGCCAGGAGACCACAGCTCCATTCAGCCTGAAAGCGTAGCCAGTCGTCGACCTGCGTGTGTCAGTGTCTCCAGCGAAGTCTGAGTCAGCGAAGCCCTGAAGCTCCAGCAGATCACTGCCTCCAAAGAACAACCCATAGTCCAGAGTGCCAGAAATGTACGCCAACACATGCTTTGCAGCAGCCAGGTGGTCCTCAGTGGGGTTTGCCATGTATCTGGCCAAAGCTCCCACTGACTGTGAGAGGTCAGGCCTGGTGCACACTGCAAGATACATCAGAGACCCAATGATCTCGCTGTAGCTCACAACAGTCTGGTCCATAGGCTCTCCTGCCTTGGTCAGCTTGGTGGCTGGGGATAGTGGCACCTTCTTTCACTTGGCATGTGAGGCAAACTTGTCCATGAGGTCAGCCACATACCTTTTCTGAGTCAAGAGGAGTGTCTTCATCCCTCTGTCCCTGATGATGTCCATACCAAGGTAGAAGGAGGATTCCCCCATGTCCTTGATTTTGAAGACTTCAGCCAGCTTGGTTTTCACCAGTGTGACTCCTTCCGCTAAACCGGAAATCAGGATGTCGTCGACATGGATCAGCACATAGGTCCAGTCACCAGAGCCAGCCATCATGATGAACAATCCAGGGTCGGCCACAGAGGCATTAAAGCCAATGGCCTCCAGCTGGGAGCGCAAGTTTGCATACCAAGCACGGGGGCTCTGCTTCAGACCATAGAGAGTCTTGCGCAAATGGCATGCGCGGTCGCTTCCCCCAACTGCAAAACCTGGAGGTTGCTGCATCCACAGATCCTCTTCCAGTTCCCCATTGAGGAACGCGTTGGCAACGTCCAGCTGATGCAGTTCAAGATCGCGGTGAGCTGTGACAGCCAAGAGGGTGCGCAGAGTTGCGTGCTTCCCTACAGGTGCATATATCTCATTGTAGTCGAGACCCTCCCGCTGCCTGCATCCAACAACTACCAGGCGAGCCTTGTAGCGCTCGATGTTACCGGCAGCGTCTCGCTTCCTCTTGAAGATCCACTTGACAGGGAGTACATTGGTTCCAGGGGGTCTGTCCTCAACCTCCCAAGTCTTGTTGTGGAGCAGAGCTGCATACTCTTCATCCATTGCAAGCTTCCACTGCTGAGCTTCGGGACCTGCGAGAGCTTCCTTCACAGACACTGGCTCAGGCTGAAGTTCAACAACAGCAGCTGAGGTGGCCCACCACTCTGAAGGTGCCTGCCTGAGTCTGGATGATCGCCGCGGAGGAGGTGCATCTTGAGTAGGCAGTGGAGCAATGTCCTCATCTTCCTCATCAGAGTCAGTATCCATGTGCAAAGGGGGTAAGTCTTCGTCCTCACTGTCAGCTTCATCCGTCGGGGTAGTGGGTGCCGCTGGTGAGGTGCCAGAAGGTGCACTAACTGGTTCCTCATCAGGTTCCAGCTTGATGTCTACAATGCACAGTGGCTCATCATTCATATGGGCCGGTGGCGTCGGCGTGTTGTATGGGAAGACACCCTCATGGAAGGTAACATCTCGAGCCACACGCACAGTCTTGCCGTCTGGATCCAGGATCCGGTATGCCTTGGAGTTGGCCTCGTACCCAATGAAGACACCTGGTCTGCTTACAGCATCCAGCTTGCGCCGCTTCAGCTTGGGCACATGGGCAAAGGCCTTGCACCCAAAAATCTTGAAGTGGGATACTTCTGGGACTGACCCTGTCAGCAACTGGTGAGGCGTAAGCTCCCGGCCACTGACTGGGGAGGCATTCCTTAAGGTGTTAGCTGTCTGTAGGCCCTCAGCCCAA
Source organism: Chlamydomonas sp. ICE-L (assembly GCA_013435795.1). Taxonomy (NCBI): domain Eukaryota; kingdom Viridiplantae; phylum Chlorophyta; class Chlorophyceae; order Chlamydomonadales; family Chlamydomonadaceae; genus Chlamydomonas; species Chlamydomonas sp. ICE-L. The sequence continues at coordinate 11,059 of JACBWV010000069.1, read as the reverse complement.
AGGTAGAAGGGGGCACCACTGTGAAGCAGGAGGGCCCTAACCTTTTCCATTAGGGTCCTGTTCAAACGCTCCGCCGCGCCATTGCTCTCGGGGCTGTAAGGGGCTGTGGTTTGATGGACAATCCCTCTGGAAGCAAAGAAGGCAGCGAGTTCACCATTGCAGAATTCTCCTCCTCTGTCCGAGCGCACTATCTTGACAGTGATGCCATGTTGAGTCTGCAGCATGAGAATGAGGTCATGCAGGGCTGCTGATGCCTGGTCCTTGGTCTTCAGCATGATGACAAAGCTGTACCTGGAGTGGTCCTCCAACACACCCAGGAAGTACTTGCTCTGCCCTAGAGAGGCAGGTGTGATAGGACCACATAGGTCCACATGAAGCAATCCCTTCACAGGTGCTGACTTACTGGCAGGAAAAGGATCGCGGGTCTGCTTCGACAGCACGCAAGCCTCGCAGGGATCCTTGAAGTCCTTGAATGCCTCAGCTTCTACCTTCATGCCATGTACCATCTGCTTGGCCTGCAGAGTGGCCAAGTTTGTCATCCCCAGATGACCAAACCTGGCATGCCAAAGCTCCGGCGTCTCAACTGCAGCGCACACAGTACCGTTAGTAAACAGAGGAGCAACTGGCATGTCTGCCTCGGGCACCATCCCCTCCACCTCATACACGCCGTTGATGCAAACCGCTTCGATGCGCACATCATTCTTGGCAAAGATACAACGTGTGTCGTCCCAGTATTCTATCTGAGCTCCGTTCCGCATAACGCTTGAGAGGGAGATCAGATTTCTGGCAGATGCAGGGACATAATGGACATTCTGCAGCTGAACATACTCTCCATTTACAGATTCCAGGAAGACGTCGCCAGCGTACTCTGCCCGATGTCCCACTCCGTCAGCAAACCTAAATTGGAGTGGTGTATCCAGGTGTCTGATGTTCACAAGAAGATCGCGGTCCCCCGTGATGTTGTGGGAAGCACCTGAGTCCAGCATCCAAGTCACTTCACCAATCAAAGGGGGCAAGTCCTCATCAGTGAGTGCAGCAGTGCCACCCGAGCAGGTGAAGGCAGTGGCGACTGTGGCGTTGTTACCCGGCTGGGTCTTGGGAGTATACTTCCCGGAGGCTTTGTCAGATTTCTTCTTGCGACAATCCTTTGCAATGTGACCCGCGTTACCACAGTAGTAGCAGGTCCTCTTGTCCCTGTCCGTGGTCTGACCCGGACGAGCCTGACCTGGACGCGATGGGGGGGTGCCGCCATGTCCAGCAAGAGCAGAGCCGTGGTCCTCAGCTCTAGTACGATCATCCTTCCTACTCATCCTTGCTTCAGCAATCAAGAGTCTGGCCAGAACATCACTCAGATCCGAGTTGTCCTCTGCCTCAAGGATTTGGACTGCAGTGTCAAACTCCTTAGGCAGTCCATTCAACACAGTGCTGATCAGGTCAGCAGAAGAGGTGGTATACCCTGCTGCTGCAAGCTGATCCCTGAGTGACTCCGCACGGGCAGTGTACTTGGCTACAGTCTCCTTGGGCTCCTTCTTCAGTTGCGCCAGCTCTCGATCAGATTCAAGCGAGCCCTGGACTTGTTCTTGTGCAGCTCCTCAAGCTTCAACCACATGCCCTTGGCAGTCTTCTCATTCTTGATGAAGGGCAGGAGGTGATCCTTCACCTGAATGACCAGCAAGGATCTTGCTTGCAGATCATCCTCAGGGTCCACCGTGTCCTCTGAAATAGCCTTGGACACCTTCTTCAAGGCAAGGCATGCCATCATCCTAACACTCCAGACCCCATAATTGTTGTCATCCAACTTGGGCATAGAGACCCTTGTGTCCTCCATTGTAAAGCAGATGGATGAGGTAAAGAAGGTTGCAGAGGGGGGTTTGCAGTCCAGCAAAAAGATGGAGCAGTCCAGCTTCAGACAACTATGCAGTCCAGCACAGTACTAGGAGCTGAAGAAGAGGGGGGCTGTGCAGTCCAGCACAACAAAGCAGTCAAGCTAAAAGGAGGGGCAATCCAGCCAGCTCCAATTCAATCCGCAGTGGGGTGCAATCCAGCACTTTAGCGCGATGAGCCCATAACCTGTAAAATAAATAGGCTGGGGACCAAAGAGAGAGTAAGTGGTAATTACATCAGAAATAAAACAACTACAAAGAGAGGCGAATGCCTTAGAGCTGACAAGTGGGAACAGGCAATGTACAAGAAGCAGGCGAAGAGCCTTCAGTATCTAAGCAGATGCCAATAAGGCACTCGTGTCCTAGTAGTATACGCTGACAATAATGCATGTCCCGGGAGGAAAACGGGGGGGGTCGATCCTCCCCAGAAGGTCGCGGTGCACAGGCGGGGTGCGGGTCTGATCAGTACTAAGTTGCCCCCAATCGTAAGACCATAGCCGAGAGCTTGGCTGTGGATTTGTGGAACCTTTGATTGGTGAAGTGACTTGGATGCTGGACTCAGGTGCTTCCCACAACATCACGGGGGACCGCGATCTTCTTGTGAACATCAGACACCTGGATACACCACTCCAATTTAGGTTTGCTGACGGAGTGGGACATCGGGCAGAGTACGCTGGCGACGTCTTCCTGGAATCTGTAAATGGAGAGTATGTTCAGCTGCATAATGTCCATTATGTCCCTGCATCTGCCAGAAATCTGATCTCCCTCTCAAGCGTTATGCGGAACGGAGCTCAGATAGAATACTGGGACGACACACGTTGTATCTTTGCCAAGAATGATGTGCGCATCGAAGCGGTTTGCATCAACGGCGTGTATGAGGTGGAGGGGATGGTGCCCGAGGCAGACATGCCAGTTGCTCCTCTGTTTACTAACGGTACTGTGTGCGCTGCAGTTGAGACGCCGAAGCTTTGGCATGCCAGGTTTGGTCATCTGGGGATGACAAACTTGGCCACTCTGCAGGCCAAGCAGATGGTACATGGCATGAAGGTAGAAGCTGAGGCATTCAAGGACTTCAAGGATCCCTGCGAGGCTTGCGTGCTGTCGAAGCAGACCCGCGATCCTTTTCCTGCCAGTAAGTCAGCACCTGTGAAGGGATTGCTTCATGTGGACCTATGTGGTCCTATCACACCTGCCTCTCTAGGGCAGAGCAAGTACTTCCTGGGTGTGTTGGAGGACCACTCCAGGTACAGCTTTGTCATCATGCTGAAGACCAAGGACCAGGCATCAGCAGCCCTGCATGACCTCATTCTCATGCTGCAGACTCAACATGGCATCACTGTCAAGATAGTGCGCTCGGACAGAGGAGGAGAATTCTGCAATGGTGAACTCGCTGCCTTCTTTGCTTCCAGAGGGATTGTCCATCAAACCACAGCCCCTTACAGCCCCGAGAGCAATGGCGCGGCGGAGCGTTTGAACAGGACCCTAATGGAAAAGGTTAGGGCCCTCCTGCTTCACAGTGGTGCCCCCTTCTACCTTTGGGCTGAGGGCCTACAGACAGCTAACACCTTAAGGAATGCCTCCCCAGTCAGTGGCCGGGAGCTTACAGCCTCACCAGCTGCTGACAGGGTCAGTCCCAGAAGTATCCCACTTCAAGATTTTTGGGTGCAAGGCCTTTGCCCATGTGCCCAAGCTGAAGCGGCGCAAGCTGGATGCTGTAAGCAGACCAGGTGTCTTCATTGGGTACGAGGCCAACTCCAAGGCATACCGGATCCTGGATCCAGACGGCAAGACTGTGCGTGTGGCTCGAGATGTTACCTTCCATGAGGGTGTCTTCCCATACAACACGCCGACGCCACCGGCCCATATGAATGATGAGCCACTGTGCATTGTAGACATCAAGCTGGAACCTGATGAGGAACCAGTTAGTGCACCTTCTGGCACCTCACCAGCGGCACCCACTACCCCGACGGATGAAGCTGACAGTGAGGACGAAGACTTACCCCCTTTGCACATGGATACTGACTCAGATGAGGAAGATGAGGACATTGCTCCACTGCCTACTCAAGATGCACCTCCTCCGCGGCGATCATCCAGACTCAGGCAGGCACCTTCAGAGTGGTGGGCCACCTCAGCTGCTGTTGTTGAACTTCAGCCTGAGCCAGTGTCTGTGAAGGAAGCTCTCGCAGGTCCCGAAGCTCAGCAGTGGAAGCTTGCAATGGATGAAGAGTATGCAGCTCTGCTCCACAACAAGACTTGGGAGGTTGAGGACAGACCCCCTGGAACCAATGTACTCCCTGTCAAGTGGATCTTCAAGAGGAAGCGAGACGCTGCCGGTAACATCGAGCGCTACAAGGCTCGCCTGGTAGTTGTTGGATGCAGGCAGCGGGAGGGTCTCGACTACAATGAGATATATGCACCTGTAGGGAAGCACGCAACTCTGCGCACCCTCTTGGCTGTCACAGCTCACCGCGATCTTGAACTGCATCAGCTGGACGTTGCCAACGCGTTCCTCAATGGGGAACTGGAAGAGGATCTGTGGATGCAGCAACCTCCAGGTTTTGCAGTTGGGGGAAGCGACCGCGCATGCCATTTGCGCAAGACTCTCTATGGTCTGAAGCAGAGCCCCCGTGCTTGGTATGCAAACTTGCGCTCCCAGCTGGAGGCCATTGGCTTTAATGCCTCTGTGGCCGACCCTGGATTGTTCATCATGATGGCTGGCTCTGGTGACTGGACCTATGTGCTGATCCATGTCGACGACATCCTGATTGCCGGTTTAGCGGAAGGAGTCACACTGGTGAAAACCAAGCTGGCTGAAGTCTTCAAAATCAAGGACATGGGGGAATCCTCCTTCTACCTTGGTATGGACATCATCAGGGACAGAGGGATGAAGACACTCCTCTTGACTCAGAAAAGGTATGTGGCTGACCTCATGGACAAGTTTGCCTCACATGCCAAGTCAAAGAAGGTGCCACTATCCCCAGGCCACCAAGCTGACCAAGGCAGGAGAGCCTATGGACCAGACTGTTGTGAGCTACAGCGAGATCATTGGGTCTCTGATGTATCTTGCAGTGTGCACCAGGCCTGACCTCTCACAGTCAGTGGGAGCTTTGGCCAGATACATGGCAAACCCCACTGAGGACCACCTGGCTGCTGCAAAGCATGTGTTGGCGTACATTTCTGGCACTCTGGACTATGGGTTGTTCTTTGGAGGCAGTGATCTGCTGGAGCTTCAGGGCTTCGCTGACTCAGACTTCGCTGGAGACACTGACACACGCAGGTCGACGACTGGCTACGCTTTCAGGCTGAATGGAGCTGTGGTCTCCTGGCAGAGCCGACTGCAGCCCACGGTGGCGCACTCCACCACAGAGGCTGAGTACATGGCTGCTGGTGCAGCTGTCAAGGAAGCACTCTGGTTCAGAAGCTTCTACCTGAGTTTGGAATGGTGCTAGGAGCAGTACCTATCTACGGTGACAACCAAGCAGCCATTAAGCTGCTGAAGAACCCCATCTCCTGCGTGCGCACGAAGCATATTGATGTTGTGCACCACTTTGCGCGTGAGCGAGTGGCAAGGTCAGAGGTGACCTTCACCTACATCTCCACTGAGGAAATGGTGGCAGATGTACTCACTAAAATCCTGCCTAGGTGCAAGTTTGAGCTGTGCAGGCTCGGGTTGGGAGTTACCAACAAGTAGGAACATTCAGTCAGTCACGAGTGGGAGTGTTAGAATATCAGTTAGCACTTGCCTTGTGATATTTGATGTCGGACTAGACTTCATGTCATGCTAATTAGGTAAAGGCAAAACGCTGCCCCCAGGGGGAATCGAACCCTTGTCGAATCTCCGTATAGCTCATGGCGTTACACCACTAAGCTAGTAGTACTATGCTACGCTGTGTTTTGTAAGTATGAGATAGGCCTGGTGGCCAACCGGTTGTTACCGCCCGATGGCCGGTTTAGGGATGCTTCGCGGTAGCTACTGAAGGAATCTACCGGTGGAATCTTCCAAAGATGCCTTCCGTAGATTCCCTCCCGAACAGTATAAAAGGGGACTCACGAGAGCAGAGTACCACTTACTCTCTCTTTGGTCCCAGGTAAGATTTACTGTTCTGCTGCCATTACTGCGTCTCTTGCTATGATCTTTGGTGCTCCAGAAAGCTGAGACTCGCGCGCATCTGTTCGCGCGCATCTGACCGAGCGAATCTGTTCGCGCGCACCTGACTGCGCGCATTTGTTCAAAGCTAGTTGTTTAGCTTTGTTTGCAGCTCTCTCTTTCTCTCTGCTTTGATACTCTGACTCTTAGTCCTAATTGCTTTGCTTAGATATTGAAGGCTCTTCGCCTGCTTCTTGTACATTGCCTGTTCCCACTTGTCAGTTCTAAGGCATTCGCCTCTCTTTGTAGTTGTTTTATTTCTGATGTAATGACCACTTACTCTCTCTTTGGTCCCCAGCCTATTTATTTTACATGCGACCGCGCATGCCATTTGCGCAAGACTCTCTATGGTCTGAAGCAGAGCCCCCGTGCTTGGTATGCAAACTTGCGCTCCCAGCTGGAGGCCATTGGCTTTAATGCCTCTGTGGCCGACCCTGGATTATTCATCATGATGGCTGGCTCTGGTGACTGGACCTATGTGCTGATCCATGTCGACAACATCCTGATTGCTGGTTTAGCGGAAGGAGTCACACTGGTGAAAACCAAGCTGGCTGAAGTCTTCAAAATCAAGGACATGGGGGAATCCTCCTTCTACCTTGGTATGGACATCATCAGGGACAGAGGGATGAAGACACTCCTCTTGACTCAGAAAAGGTATGTGGCTGACCTCATGGACAAGTTTGCCTCACATGCCAAGTCAAAGAAGGTGCCACTATCCCCAGCCACCAAGCTGACCAAGGCCGGAGAGCCTATGGACCAGACTGTTGTGAGCTACAGCGAGATCATTGGGTCTCTGATGTATCTTGCAGTGTGCACCAGGCCTGACCTCTCACAGTCAGTGGGAGCTTTGGCCAGATACATGGCAAACCCCACTGAGGACCACCTGGCTGCTGCAAAGCATGTGTTGGCGTACATTTCTGGCACTCTGGACTATGGGTTGTTCTTTGGAGGCAGTGATCTGCTGGAGCTTCAGGGCTTCGCTGACTCAGACTTCGTTGGAGACACTGACACACGCAGGTCAACGACTGGCTACGCTTTCAGGCTGAATGGAGCTGTGGTCTCCTGGCAGAGCCGACTGCAGCCCAAAGTGGTGCACAACATCAATATGCTTCGTGCGCACGCAGGAGATGGGGTTCTTCAGCAGCTTAATGGCTGCTTGGTTGTCACCGTAGATAGGTACTGCTCCTAGCACCATTCCAAACTCAGGTAGAAGCTTACTGAACCAGAGTGCTTCCTTGACAGCTGCACCAGCAGCCATGTACTCAGCCTCTGTGGTGGAGTGCGCCACCGTGGGCTGCAGTCGGCTCTGCCAGGAGACCACAGCTCCATTCAGCCTGAAAGCGTAGCCAGTCGTCGACCTGCGTGTGTCAGTGTCTCCAGCGAAGTCTGAGTCAGCGAAGCCCTGAAGCTCCAGCAGATCACTGCCTCCAAAGAACAACCCATAGTCCAGAGTGCCAGAAATGTACGCCAACACATGCTTTGCAGCAGCCAGGTGGTCCTCAGTGGGGTTTGCCATGTATCTGGCCAAAGCTCCCACTGACTGTGAGAGGTCAGGCCTGGTGCACACTGCAAGATACATCAGAGACCCAATGATCTCGCTGTAGCTCACAACAGTCTGGTCCATAGGCTCTCCTGCCTTGGTCAGCTTGGTGGCTGGGGATAGTGGCACCTTCTTTCACTTGGCATGTGAGGCAAACTTGTCCATGAGGTCAGCCACATACCTTTTCTGAGTCAAGAGGAGTGTCTTCATCCCTCTGTCCCTGATGATGTCCATACCAAGGTAGAAGGAGGATTCCCCCATGTCCTTGATTTTGAAGACTTCAGCCAGCTTGGTTTTCACCAGTGTGACTCCTTCCGCTAAACCGGCAATCAGGATGTCGTCGACATGGATCAGCACATAGGTCCAGTCACCAGAGCCAGCCATCATGATGAACAATCCAGGGTCGGCCACAGAGGCATTAAAGCCAATGGCCTCCAGCTGGGAGCGCAAGTTTGCATACCAAGCACGGGGGCTCTGCTTCAGACCATAGAGAGTCTTGCGCAAATGGCATGCGCGGTCGCTTCCCCCAACTGCAAAACCTGGAGGTTGCTGCATCCACAGATCCTCTTCCAGTTCCCCATTGAGGAACGCGTTGGCAACGTCCAGCTGATGCAGTTCAAGATCGCGGTGAGCTGTGACAGCCAAGAGGGTGCGCAGAGTTGCGTGCTTCCCTACAGGTGCATATATCTCATTGTAGTCGAGACCCTCCCGCTGCCTGCATCCAACAACTACCAGGCGAGCCTTGTAGCGCTCGATGTTACCGGCAGCGTCTCGCTTCCTCTTGAAGATCCACTTGACAGGGAGTACATTGGTTCCAGGGGGTCTGTCCTCAACCTCCCAAGTCTTGTTGTGGAGCAGAGCTGCATACTCTTCATCCATTGCAAGCTTCCACTGCTGAGCTTCGGGACCTGCGAGAGCTTCCTTCACAGACACTGGCTCAGGCTGAAGTTCAACAACAGCAGCTGAGGTGGCCCACCACTCTGAAGGTGCCTGCCTGAGTCTGGATGATCGCCGCGGAGGAGGTGCATCTTGAGTAGGCAGTGGAGCAATGTCCTCATCTTCCTCATCTGAGTCAGTATCCATGTGCAAAGGGGGTAAGTCTTCGTCCTCACTGTCAGCTTCATCCGTCGGGGTAGTGGGTGCCGCTGGTGAGGTGCCAGAAGGTGCACTAACTGGTTCCTCATCAGGTTCCAGCTTGATGTCTACAATGCACAGTGGCTCATCATTCATATGGGCCGGTGGCGTCGGCGTGTTGTATGGGAAGACACCCTCATGGAAGGTAACATCTCGAGCCACACGCACAGTCTTGCCGTCTGGATCCAGGATCCGGTATGCCTTGGAGTTGGCCTCGTACCCAATGAAGACACCTGGTCTGCTTACAGCATCCAGCTTGCGCCGCTTCAGCTTGGGCACATGGGCAAAGGCCTTGCACCCAAAATCTTGAAGTTGGGATACTTCTGGGACTGACCCTGTCAGCAGCTGGTGAGGCGTAAGATCCCGGCCACTGACTGGGGAGGCATTCCTTAAGGTGTTAGTGTCGGTAGGCTCTCAGCCCAAAGGTAGAAGGGGGCACCACTGTGAAGCAGGAGGGCCCTAACCTTTCCATTAGGGTCCTGTTCAAACGCTCCGCCGCGCCATTGCTCTCGGGGCTGTAAGGGGCTGTGGTTTGATGGACAATCCCTCTGGAAGCAAAGAAGGCAGCGAAGGTTCACCATTGCAGAATTCTCCTCCTCTGTCCGAGCGCACTATCTTGACAGTGATGCCATGTTGAGTCTGCAGCATGAGAATGAGGTCATGCAGGGCTGCTGATGCCTGGTCCTTGGTCTTCAGCATGATGACAAAGCTGTACCTGGAGTGGTCCTCCAACACACCCAGGAAGTACTTGCTCTGCCCTAGAGAGGCAGGTGTGATAGGACCACATAGGTCCACATGAAGCAATCCCTTCACAGGTGCTGACTTACTGGCAGGAAAAGGATCGCGGGTCTGCTTCGACAGCACGCAAGCCTCGCAGGGATCCTTGAAGTCCTTGAATGCCTCAGCTTCTACCTTCATGCCATGTACCATCTGCTTGGCCTGCAGAGTGGCCAAGTTTGTCATCCCCAGATGACCAAACCTGGCATGCCAAAGCTTCGGCGTCTCAACTGCAGCGCACACAGTACCGTTAGTTAATAGAGGAGCAACTGGCATGTCTGCCTCGGGCACCATCCCCTCCACCTCATACACGCCGTTGATGCAAACCGCTTCGATGCGCACATCATTCTTGGCAAAGATACAACGTGTGTCGTCCCAGTATTCTATCTGAGCTCCGTTCCGCATAACGCTTGAGAGGGAGATCAGATTTCTGGCAGATGCAGGGACATAATGGACATTCTGCAGCTGAACATACTCTCCATTTACAGATTCCAGGAAGACGTCGCCAGCGTACTCTGCCCGATGTCCCACTCCGTCAGCAAACCTAAATTGGAGTGGTGTATCCAGGTGTCTGATGTTCACAAGCAGATCGCGGTCCCCCGTGATGTTGTGGGAAGCACCTGAGTCCAGCATCCAAGTCACTTCACCAATCAAAGGGGGCAAGTCCTCATCAGTGAGTGCAGCAGTGCCACCCGAGCAGGTGAAGGCAGTGGCGACTGTGGCGTTGTTACCCGGCTGGTTCTTGGGAGTATACTTCCCGGAGGCTTTGTCAGATTTCTTCTTGCGACAATCCTTTGCAATGTGACCTGCGTTACCACAGTAGTAGCAGGTCCTCTTGTCCCTGTCCGTGGTCTGACTCGGACGAGCCTGACCTGGACGCGATGGGGGGGTGCCGCCATGTCCAGCAAGAGCAGAGCCGTGGTCCTCAGCTCTAGTACGATCATCCTTCCTACTCATCCTTGCTTCAGCAATCAAGAGTCTGGCCAGGACATCACTCAGATCCGAGTTGTCCATATGCCTCAAGGATTTGGACTGCTGTGTCAAACTCCTTAGGCAGTCCATTCGACATAGTTGTGATCAGGTCAGCAGAAGAGGTGGTATCCCCTGCTGCTGCAAGCTGATCCCTGAGTGACTCCGCGCGGGCAGTGTACTTGGCTACAGTCTCCTTGGGCTCCTCTTCAGTTGCGCCAGCTCTCGGCGCATTAGATTCAAGCGAGCCCTGGACTTGTATTGTGCAGCTCCTCAAGCTTCAACCACATTGCCCTTGGCAGTCTTTCTCATTCTTGATGAAGGGCAGGGTGATCCTTCACCTGAATGACCAGCAAGGATCTGCTTGCAGATCATCCTCAGGGTCCCACCGTGTCCTCTGAAATAGCCTTGGACACCTTCTTCAAGGCAAGGCATGCCATCATCCTAACACTCCAGACCCCATAATGTTGTCATCCAACTTGGGCATAGAGACCCTTGTGTCCTCCATTGTAAAGCAGATGGATGAGGTTAGAGAAGGTTGCAAGGGGGGTTTGCTCCATCAAAAAGATGGAGACAGTCCAGCTTCAGACAACTATGCAGTCCAGCATA
>JACBWV010000299.1:0-29532 GCA_013435795.1 Chlamydomonas sp. ICE-L | reverse complement strand
CAGCACACGTACCAGGTGGCGGCCCCCCACACAACCACCCCTCAATCTCTACATCCGTTGCTTTTTCTTCTTCTCTCAAACCACGCCCCCCCCCCCCCCCCCCTGCCCCCCCTCCTCCACACACCCCCCCACACATACACCCAACCCATCGCCACCAAACAAAAACACCAAGCACAGGAAAAGAAAAAGCCCCGGCCCATCCCGCCCCCCCCTCCCCCCCCCTCCACCCGACCCCCCCCCCCCCCCCACCCCCCCCCCCCTCCCTCCCACACAGCAAAGCACCCCACACACACCCCCCCAACCCCATCTCCACCAACAAAATCACCACTCACACCACTCCCCCCCCCCCACCACCCCCCCTCCCCCACCCCCCACCCCCCACAACACCCTCAACCCCCTCTCCACCTAAACAAAAACACCACTCAAACACCTCCCACTCACCTTCCCACCCACCCCCACACACACCAACCCCCCCACACAACACACCCAACCCCATCTCCACAAACAAAAAACACCCACCTCACTCTCTCCACTCACACCCCCACCCACCCACACACACACACAACACCCCCCCAGCACACAACACCCCAACCCCATCTTCCACCAAACAAAAACACCACTCACACACTCACACCCCACCCACCCACACACACCACCACAACCCCCGCCCCCAACACACAACACCCCAACCCCATGCTCTCCCAAACATAAAAACAACCACTCACATCCACTCAACACCCGCACCCCCACACACCCACACCCCACACACAACCAACCCCCAACCATCCCATCGCCACCACAAAACACCACTCCCCCCCCCCCTCCTCCCACACACACCAGTCCCACACACCACCCCAACCCCATCTGCCACCAAACAAACACACCACTCACACCCCCCACCCACACACCCACCCACACAACACCCCCCCCCACACAACAACACCCCAACCCCATCTCCGATCAAAAAAAAACCACCACGCACACCACCACACCCCACCCACAACTACACACACCCACCTCAAATCTTCTTTTCTTTTCTCCAGGAAGAACTTCCCCCCTTCCCCTACCCCTCCCCCCAATACCCACACCTCTTCAAACCACAACCCCCCAAAAAAACACAAAAAACCCCAACTCTATCGCCACCACACGATAACACCCCGCACGCCCCCCCCCCCCCGCAACTCCCCCCCCCCTCCCCCAGCCCCACACCCCACCAGCCCATCCCACCCACACCAACAACCTCCCTCTTCTCACTCCATATCTTTTATCCTTTTCTGCTCTCCAGGAAGTCTGCTTTCTGCTCTTGTCCACTTTTTTCTAATGACTTCTTTTTCTTTTCCCCCACAGTTTTCCCACATCCCACAACCCCACCCACCAACAATCCAAACACATTGTCCACCTCACAAAACCACACTCCATCCCCCCCCCCCCCCCCCCCCACCCACCAACACATCAACTCTCCACTCCCACCCCACCAACAACCAACACCCCCCACAACCACCACTTCACTCCCGACTCCCACACCCACTAACACACCACACCCCAAACACACCCACACAACTCCTCAACCACATTTCATCCACCTCACAACACACACTTCCCCTCCCCCCCCCCCACACACCCACACCACACACGACATCCCTACCCCCCCCCCCCCCCCCCCCCCAACACACTCCCCCCCCCCCCGCCACCACCCACCACCCCAAACACCCACACACATCCCAACTCACATTTCCACCTTCACAAACACACACCCTCCCCCCCACCCCCCCCCCCGCACCTCCCCCCCCCCCCCCCCCCCCCACCCACACACCCACACAGTCACACCCCGTCCCATAAGCCCCTAGCCCCCCCCCCCCCATACACCCTCTCCCACAACACGACCCACACCACATTCCCAACCACATTTGCCACCTCACAAACACCCCCCTCCCCCACCCCCACCCCCCCCACACCCGCCACCCCCACACACATCCCATACCCCCCCCCACCCCCCCCCCCCCCCCCAACACACTCCCACTCTCCCCCTCCCCACACAACCCACCAACACCCCACCCAACAACACCAACCCACACAACATCCCAACCACATTTCCAACCCCTCACAAACACACACACCTACCTACACACAATCAACATCCCCCCCCCCACACCCACCCACCCACCCACCCGCCCACACCCCACACCACCCCACAGGCACACGTACCAATGCGCCCACAACACACCCACCTCAATCTTCTCACTTTGTAGCTTTTTCTTCTCTCACACCAACCTTCCCCCCCTACCCAACCACCCCCCAACCACACACACACAAAAACACACAACACCCCAACCCCATCGCCACCAAACACACCCCCCCCCCCCTCCTCCCACCCACACACACAACACACCCCCACACACAACACACCAACCTTACATTTTCTTACTCCGTAGCTTTTTATTCTCTCACACCAACCTTCCCCCCCTACCCAAACACCCACAACCACACACCCACAAATACACACAACACCCCAACCCCATCGCCCCCCCCCCCCCCCCCCCCCCCCCCCCTCCCCCCACACACACCACACACACCTCAATCTTCTCACTCCGTAGCTTTTTCTTTTCTCCAGGAAGGAGCTTCCCCCTCTGGGCCCCTTTGGCTAATGACCGTTGGCGTGGCTTCTTTGTCCTGCCGCCGCCTCCTTGGGCGAGGCCCTCCTTGGCTGCAGTACATACGGGTACAACTCTTGCGCATGTACTTTTCGAAGTACAACCTTCTCTTCCCCGTCACTCCCCACCACCACTTCCTGCACCCTCAACCATAGCACCCAGATCTGATCTGCGGCGTTCTGATCTGAGTCGATCTGATCTGCCTTGATGTGGCCCCCCCTCTGAATCTGTTGATCCTGGTGAACCCTCTGAGCCCGAAACCGAAACTGATGGGTTGCCCTCCACATCTCTGGCTCCGAAACTGTGCATCAGTGCCAGCAACTCCTTGGCTGTACACCGCTCTGTCCTAGGCCCCCCTCCGCGCCCCCCTGAGGAGCTTGGCTCAGCCACATCTAATAGCCCATCTGTCCTAGGCCCCCCTCTGTGCCCCCCTGAGGTGCTTGGCTCAGCCACATCTGTCCTAAGCCCCACTCTGTTCCCCCCTGAGGTGCTTGGCTCAGCCACATCTGTCCTAGGCCCCCCTCTGTTCCCCCCTGAGGTGCTTTGCTCAGCCACATCTAATAGCCCATCTGTCATCTCCTCCCACTCATCCTCCTCCTCATCATCATCCTCATCATCATCCTCATCATCAGCATCAGCATCACCATCACTCTCTTCTTCTCCCTTCTTTTCTCCCCCCTGTCTCTGTCTAACCCTAACCATATCATACCCGTCACCATCCTCGGCTACATCACCCTCCTCAGCTACATCACAACCCTCAGCTACATCACCGTCCATAGCTGCACTCAGCTCAACTACCACACCAGCTCCAAAACCGGAGGCAGTGCTGACCTCCTTGGTTTTGTTTCCGGTTTCGCTGTCGGTTTCGGAGGCAGCCTGGGACCAAAAGGGCAAGGGTGTGGACCTGGTTGAGAATTAGTGGACTTGGTAACACACACACACACACACACACACTAACAAACACACACTAACACACACACACACACTAACACACACACACACACTAACACACACACCTATACCTACACAAGTACATGACTACACATACACATACACACACACCTGCACACACACCATAACACACCCGAACACACACACACAAAACTAAACCTCCACAAGTACATGACCACACACACTGAACTACACCCACACATACACATACACACAAACCTTCACACACCCACACACGCACGCACACCTACACCTACACAAGTACTTGCCTACACACTCAACACAAACTAACACACACACACCTACACCTACACAAGTACTTGCCTACACACTCAACACACACTAACACACACACACCTACACCTACACAAGTACTTGCCTACACACTCAACACACACTAACACACACACACCATAACACACGCACACCTACACCTACACAAGTACTTGCCTACACACTCAACACACACTAACACACACACACAAACATGCACACACACACCATAACACACACACACCATAACACACACACACCTACTCAGATTCGTTCTATAGCACAGTTTAGAATGGGTTCCCATTGGCTGAACACAGAAAGAATGAGGGTGGTGGATAGAGCACACATCCCTTGTTCAATGAGACACTGTCAAATGTGTGGGTTCCAAAAACCTGAGGATGAAATGCATTTGTTTGAGTGCCCTTTTTATGATGATATTCGCCTCCGCTACCAGAAGCTGTTTACAGATATTTATAGGCATGTCCATGAGGATACCGACTTAACTGTATGGAATGTGGAATTCTGCGATTCCACATTCAGAACCTTTATGAATGGAAATGGCACTAAGACTTTCTGGAGCAACCTAGCCGACTATCTTTCTACTTGTAGAAGAGCAAGACAGGAAGCCCTGGACTGCTTAGTGGCACCGTAATTTATTATCCCTTTTTGTGACTTCTCATTTGTTAGCTTCTTACCTCCGCCACTGTAAGTGGTTGAGATCTGGGTCCGGCTCTAGGGGGTTTAATACCTACGCCACCAAAACGGTGGTTGGGACTTAGGTTTGTTTGTCCTCCACACACCCCTGATGTAATGGGGTTTTTTGCTTTGTGGGTGCTTTTTCTTTTTGTTTAAAGCAGAGTCTCATACACCCTCGCGGTGTCAAGTAGACTTTAACATGTAATGTAATGTGATGTGATGTGATGTGATGTGATGTGATGTAATGTAATGTAATGTAATGCAATGTAATGTAATGTAATGTAATTTAATGTAATGTAAGGTAATGTAATGTAATGTAATGTAATGTAATGTAATGTAATGTAATGTAATGTAATGTAATGTAATGTAATGTAATAAGTAACATTAATACATTAGCCTGCATCATGCACAAACATGAAATCAAATGAATAAACATGCATGCAGTTAAGTAATATTAATCACTTGACCTGCATCATCTTCATACATTAAATTAACTGCATAAATACACATGCATTTAAGTGACATACATTAGTACATTAGCCTGCATCATGTTAATACATTAAATCACATTAATAAATATTGATGTATGTAAATAACATTTATACATTTGCCTGCATCATGCTCATACATTAAATTAAATGAATAAATATGCATGCAGTTAAGTAATATTAATTTACCTGCATCATCTCCATACATTAAATTAAATCCATAAAAAATAAAAAATAAATAAAAATAAAAATGTATATAAGTTACATTAATTCATCTGCCTGCCTCATGCTCATACATTAAATTACATACACAAATAAATAAATGAATAAATATGCATGCAGTTAAGTAAAATTAATCAATTTACCTGCATCATCTCCATACATTAAATCAAATTCATAAATAAATAAATACATAGATAAATAAATACGTAAATATATAAATAAATATAAATGTATATACATTTCATTAATTCATATGCCTGCCTCATGCTCATACATTAAATCAAATTAAATTAAATAAAAACAAAAATAAATAAATGTGCACGCATTTAAGTAATATTAATTCATTTACCTGCATCATGTTCTGGAAGTAGTCATGCAAATCCGCTTCCAGATCAGATCCATCATTTGAATCTGAATTTGTGTCATTGTTGGTGACAGCCTGGCGCCGTCGAAGGGGTAACATGGTTAGGGTTTAGGGTTTTGCTAGGCCTGAGGTACGAATAGGTGTATTTGCATGCATGTCATTGATTTCCATTTTGACTACAAGCAGCAGCTTCTAGGCAGCTCCCTGAGCCATGTGTGTATGTGCGTGGTTGCATGACATGACTTGACATTGATTAGATTCCAACTACAAGCAGCAGCTTCTAGGCAGCTCCCTGAGCCATGTGTGTATATGGTTGCATGACATGGCATGACATTGATTGGATTCCAACTACAAGCAGAAGCTCCTAGGCAGCTACCTGAGCCAGACAATAGGCATAGTCTGGATAAACATGCGTGTATGTGCGTGGTTGCTTGCATGTCATTGATTTAGTTAAGGCTACAAGCAGCAGCTTCTAGGCAGCTCCCTGAGCCCCCCCACAGACCAATAACACACACACCTACACACACCTACACAAACACCCTAATACAAACACCCTAACACACACACCTACACCTACATACAAACACCCTAACACACACACCTACACCTACATACACATACCCGAACACACACACCTACACCTACATACACACACCCTAACACACACACCTACAGCTACACATACACCCACCTTATACAAACACCCTAACACACACACCTGCACATTCACATACACACCCTAACACACACACCTACAAATACACAAACAACCTAGCACACACACCTACACCTACATACACACACCCTAACACACACACACATACACATACACCCACGTACACAAACAGCCTAACAAACACACACCTACACATACACAAACACACACATATAAAAACACCCTAACACACACTTACACCTACATACACACACCCGAACACGCACACACATACACCAACACATACACCCACGTATAAAAACACCCTAACACACACACCTACACCTACATACACACACTAACACACACATACACCCACCTACACAAACACCCTAAGACACACACCTACACCTACATACACACACCCTAACCTACACATACACATGCACATACACCCACCTACATAAACACCCTAACACACACACCTACACCTGCATGAACACACCCTAACCTACACATACACATACACAGATACATACACCCACCTACTCAAACACCCTAACACACACACCTACAAACACACATACCCCTTCACACACACATGTACACATATTTGAAAGTGCTGATAGGCCATGCTAGTATTGTCACCCAACCAAAGCCACCCTGAAAAACAGCATGATGTGTGGATGTGCTGATAGGCCATGCTATTAGTGTCCCAAACAAACGCACCCTAACCAACAGCATGATGTTAGAAAGTGCAGATAGGCCATGCTATTGTCATCGAGCCAAACATAGCATAACCAAAAGCATCGCGTGCATGTGCTGACAGGAGACGACACCACTGTCATCGGCCCGAACCTACCCTGGGCTGCATCGCTTCGCGTGCAGAGACCGACGCTCCAGGACCCCCTCGCCCTCTACCTCTCCCGCGAGCATTGCCTCGCCCGGATGCAATTCCATTCCTCTTCTTCGAAAGCATGTTCGGATTTCGTCCCATCGAGGCTAGGCCACTAACCCGGCGAGATAAGGCTGGGAGAATCCAGGTGGTGGTGGTGGTGGTGGTGGTGGTGGTCAGAGAATTGAGAGCGGAAGGGGATGCGCAGAGAACGTTTGCTTCTGGAGAAGAGAAGGGATGGGGAGATGGGGAAAGGATTCCACGCAGGGAATCGTGCAATTGGAAAGAAAAGTAGTCACAGCGACTTGTGTTCAATGGAATCGAGGGAATCCCTAGAGTAGGGCGAATCTAGGAATGGAACGACCTTGCGAATATTTTCCGAGTCAGAACCCCAGTCGACCCCATTCGCAGACTGGAGTCGCAGAATGACTTCGCGTGACTTCGCGTTGGCTCCCTTCAATTAGGCGTAGCCCTCCCACCTTCACCCGTCCGAAGTCTACTCGTACACAGACTTCAAGCGTAGGCGAAGCCCTCCCCTAGATACCCAGGTCTGCGGTTTGAAGAGATGAAAACATTCCAAAATTGTCTGGACGATATTGCTTGTATTGTAGCTCAACCAATAACCTCATGTAATGGTCACATCTAGGGTTTAGGGCTTGAGCGCCTAACCACAAGCAAACCAAACATGCAGCAACTGAAAATCCAAAGGATGCGAAGTTAAAATTTCAAGAAACTCGTAACCAACAAAAGAAACACAGTTCAATGACCAATAGAAGTTAAGATGTACAGACACAGTGCAGAAAACCTATTGTCCACTTGAAAATAGTAAACGCAGAAAAAAAAGGACTTGGAATTTTTACTGCAAAGGGTTGATTGAAAGGGCGCTTGAAAGACACCCGGAAGAACAAGAAAGAGGTGAGCGGCAGTACATCTGCAAGTACAACTGCAAGATTACCCAGCCCACCAATTTACAGTAAAATCCGAAGGGAAACAACTACTACACTCCACAAAAAGCTCAAATCACCTGAGTGGCTGGTGATCTAAAAACAGGGTGGAGTAAAAAGAAATAGCTAATCTATGATGAGCTCCACCGAATGAACCATCTGCCTATGGAACTAAGAGTCAGAAACCATCAAGACGCTATAACGGTGGTCTGAATAAATTACCACCTTCCACCAAAAACAAGAAAGGCAGCTGAAAGGAAGCTGCCTAAACAAAGCGTCGTAACGCTCCACCAATCTATTCTACCCTTTATGACAGTTTAGGAGGTGCTGAGGAATAGGAACCCACACATGGGGCCATTGAATCCCCACATGGGCAACATTTGTATCAGCTGAAATGAAACCCAAAGGGTTAGAGGAAGGAAGAAAACTAGGCAAAAAAAAATGCCAAGCTAGAAAAAGATGACAAACCGAATATCAAAGTTGGGTAACAACGGTATAGAAAACCCAATCTGGGAATAGGAACCTAATGCCAAACAATGATAACTAAAGAGACACAAGTAACAAAAAAAATGACCCTAAGGGGAAGCGGTCATTCCGTGCATGCGGACAAACCGCCAGAACACAGCAGTATCAGCAGTAGCAGGTAGTACAACCCCCAGTACAGGACTACTGACTGGTTGAACAGGGTCGGCATTCTTTGCCTCTAATTCAATGAATCCTGGGTCGACCGGAACACCCCAGCCATACGCAGTATCAGAGCCAGACCAGTGTTCAAGATCATCACTCACGCTTTCCGTGAAGGCTAGATCATCGCAATGCCTAGTCCGGTGTAAACCACCAGGGTCGACCGGAGGCGATGGGATCAGTACCGCCCGCAAGCCATCCGAACAGGTGGACGGGGGGTGGCGACTATTAGACAGTGGACCTACCAGAGGCTCCACTATGACCTGAGGCCGGTCAAATCCTAAAGCTTCACCGATAAAACATGGCACAAAGGAGGGCCTGGCGACCCCCTGAGATTCGGGTAAAGTAAAATTTTGAAATACAACTCCCACCCGCCCTTTACCTTCACACGCAATACAGCATGATCAGTCCCTGGGCTGGGACGCAATTCTGGATACATCCCAGCCAGGACAGCCATCAACAATTGGGGTTGCTAAAGGGCGTGGGGAATTACCGGCTACACTAACATATCACCGTTTGATGACAAGAGGGATGCTTGCGGGGCTCGGGGACCCATCCTAAGGGGAGAGCCCAGGAAGACAGTTTAGAACTTAACTGGAGATAGAGAGTACATCACTACTCTCTACTACCTGGCGCAACATCGGAACCCAAATATAATAACCCTTACTCACCAGGGAATACCCAACCAGGCTACCAAATAATGCCCTTTCATCAAGCTTGTTACGCAATATCCCATTTACTTCAAACAGAGCAATGGCAAGTCACACGCAACAACGACACATCAGGTACAACCCCAAAGAACAGCTCCAAAGGAGTCTTGTCTCCCTGGTTGTACAGCCGATTGCGAAGATAACACACTAGCACTCTGCTGAGCAGTGTCATCATCAACAACTCATGCACTGCCACAACTAATCGAGATCAACCATTCCTCTACATCACTTAACTAAAAAATCCTAAGCCCTAATAGAACTCAAACACTTGAACACACACCCATGTAGCTGAGGCGTACACCTAAGGAGGGCACCCAGGGGAAGGACCAGGGGCACGGGAAGACAAAGACGCGACCACTGTCGTACAACGGAACGTACCCAGGGCCCCCAAGGATCCTAAGAGAGAAAATCCACCAAGAAATCATGCCAAAGAATCTCCACGGCCGCTGGACTAGGGCCAGGACGGCCTCCACGTCGGCTCCCAGCATGGGCGATGTCCAGCGCTGCGACACCTGGGATTACAGAAGGTGGGGAAGCGTTAGGGATAAGTCGAGATTTGAGGTATGGGAAAATGGAGACGAGGATGAAAGTGCAGAAAGTCGCACCAAGTGCAGAGAGGCGCACCAAGGGCAGAAAATCGCAAATCGCAAGGGCAGAATTCGAAAATGTATCGCTAGGATGCGAAGAGCAGAGCCGAGGCATGTAAAGGTCCTAATATCCCGCCGTCGACGATCAGTCAATCCCAAGTCCCCCCCTCTATCGCTCGACTTACCCGGGTAGAGGGAGCAGCACCCGTAGTGGTGCTGACCATACCCCCCTGCTTCCTACCACCTCCAGAATCTCCAGGTCCAGACGCGTAGGTCGTTCTCCTGTGGCGAACCCTACGGCAGTGCCGGCGGTCCGCCAGCTTGATCGAAAAAATTCTCCAGAAGGTAGCAAAGAGCCACTAGAGCGCAAGCTCATGCCAGTAGCCGACCGTCGGCTGGGCAGAGCAAAGGGGGTCACAGACGACGTAGACATCAGCAGGGAGCTTGGTCGGCTTGGCAACCTCCGGTATGCAGGCAGAGCCTCAAACACCGGAGATATGATAGCGACGTCAAGGACGCGAGCAGACGAAGACAGGGTATCTCCACCGATGTCCAAGCTAGTCGCCGACTTGAGTCTGCACGTCACAGTCATCTACGACAGACGGGAGGAGGCGACAGACGGCAGGGGAGGAAAAAGAAGGGAAGATGGAGGAATGACTGGGGGGGGGTGGCTTCCACGATGGCGGAAGGATTCTCACCACTGCAAGCAGAGGCCGATGGCGCCCGATCAATCAGCCAATTTGTCATCATGTCAGGACGTCGGAACTTCCAGAATGAAGCTCGTTGAAGCCAAGGAGAGGACGAAGTAGAAGATGCATTAAGCGGTGGCACCATGATGGACCCGATAACCTATCAGCTTAGACACTTCAAGAGTGGAGAGATACTCGCAGTGGTCAAACGCGCCAATCTTTTAACGCAAGATGAGAATAATTAAAGGGACTGGGGAACCACATTAGACACCAGCGGTGGAAGAGGCGGGAGCCTGTAACCTGAGTCTAGAACCTAAGCCAGGAATCTTAAGCCTGGTGCAGGCAATACAGCGCGTGTCAGAGGAACCGGTGACGCAGCCAACAGGAAGCTGTCACCGTGTCATGAAGGATGACACAGTCTACGGGAAGCTGTTACCGTACAGAAAAGCAGTTACTATCTACAGCTATAGTTATAAGGAAGTACAGCAGTAGTCACCAAGACATAAAACGATCGAGTGAACCGCAATTGATGCTGATAGCCCACCACCACTCCATTTCCGTGGGCTACGGGTTCTGTTGATAGTACGACGCAGCCTGAAGATGTGAGTGCGCCCCAGGACGCAACCTACCGAATTAGGGTGCGTCCCAGGACGCAACCCCTGAGGTCCGTTTGAATTACCCTGTCCTGGTTTTGAAATACCCTACCCTTATTGTCAGAATTGTGAACTACAGGCACACGGATGCTATATCGGCACCTAGATCTAGATCTAGATGCCAATCTAGCATCCGTGTGTCTGTAGTTCACCATTCTGACACAGGACAAGTCCCAAACACACAAAAAGTACATAGTATTGTTATGAAAGCATATTATGAAACAACCTTGAGGGAGGGAGGGAGAGAGAGAGAGAGAGAGAGAGAGAGAGAGAGAGAGAGAGAGAGAGAGAGAGAGAGAGAGAGAGAGAGAGAGAGAGAGAGGGTACGTTACACAAACTCAGCAGAAAACTGCCGAGACAGGACTGTAGCACAGCCTGCCTATCATCAAAATGTATAATAGGAAACATAAGGGTTTTTGTTATGGTACATCTTATTAGGTGTACCATACTGACCCTGTGTGCATGAAGTCCGGCCGGGTCTGTGACCCTGGACCGCAGGCCAGCTAGCGGCTGGAACCACCAGCCAGCTATGGACCTTTAATAGTAGTACCGGCAGGCCCCATGGCCGCCATATCTGATTCGCTACTTAGCTACCGCAAGTCCGGCCTGCGACCATCTCGACGTATCGTTGTAAACAACTGTGCAGGGTACTACATTTTGTCAAATTGGTCAGCACTTCAAGCGCACAAACGCCAAATTGGCCGGCGCTTTGTAGTGCAAAAAACGCAAAAACTGTGTGCTGCGCCCCCAGGGAGGTGAAAAACTGCGAGAAACACGCAGTTGTGCTCAAAAAGCGTGTGTTTAATCCGCGCGCGCTTTGCAGTACCCTGCAACTGTGTTGCTCCTGCCGTCCCATTGCCCCATCGTCTACGAGAAGCAAGGAAAACGAAAGTTTTTTAGGCACCCTAGATACCTGGGAAACAAGCCAAGAGCAGGGCAGTAAAAGGCAAGCTAAAAATAGGCCTTTTTAGAGAGAGGATTCGTTACATAAACTTAGCAGGACACTGCCGAGACAGGACAGCAGCACAGCCTGCCTACCATCCAATTTTAGAACAGGAACATAAGGGTTTTTAGGCATCCCCAGAAACCTGGGAAATAAGCCATGAGCAGGGCAGAAAAAGCATGCTAAAAATAGGCCTTTTTAGAGAGAAGATTCGTTACATAAACCCAGCGAAACACTACCGAGACAGAACAGCAGCACAGCCTGCCTACCATCCAATTTTAGAACAGGAAACATAAAGGTTTTTAGGCACCCCCAGAAACCTGGGAAATAAGCCAAGAGCAGGGCAGAAAAAAGCAAGCTAAAAATAGGCCTTTTTAGAGAGAGGATTCGTTACATAAACCCAGCGAAACACTGCCGAGACAGGACAGCAGCACAGCCTGCCTACCATCCAATTTTAGAACAGGAAACATTAGGGTTTAAGCACCCCAACAAACTTTGAAAACAAACTACCGGTATGAGCAGTGCAGAAAAAAGCAAGCAAAAAACAGGCCTTCAGAGAGAGGATTCGTTACCTTCAATTTATGAGGGGGGGTAAATATTTGAGGGAGGATGAGAGAGAGGATTCGTTACATACGGTAAACTCAGCAAATCACTGCCGAGAGGAAGCACGAGGGTTTTGATAGCACCCCCACAAACCTGAAAACAATCTTCTGGCAATATCAGTTGGCTACCTAACCGGCGCATGTGAGAAGGGGAAGGTACGAGTGTAGGATTAGGATTGGAGCAGGATGAAAAAACTGGGCCTTGACACCTGAGGCCTTGAAAGAAAGATTACAAGGGGCTCATGTCCTAGCAGTGAAACAACACCGCCCTAAAGTCGGACTCGAGAAACCACCCGCCGTCTTCCGGCAGCGGGGCTCGAACACCGGTGGCCGAAGCCGTAACCACCTTGAGACCAACTGAGTGGGATCAAAAATATTTTTCATCCGAGAACAAAGTGGGCGGCCTCCAGCTTTGGCACACAAGTTTTACCCGCGTGGCGCAATCGGACAGCGCGTCTGACTTCTAATCAGGAGGCTGCGGGTTCGATCCCCGCCGTGGGTGACACGTGTGCTCGAGAGCAGTGTCAAACACGCCACAATACGGCGTGCAGATATATTCATGAGTGTGGCCGTGTTCGCTAACCTATTTTTCTTCCTCGAGCCGGCTCGAGTCGACAAAATCAACTTAAGAGAGAGAGAGGATTCGTTAAACAAACCCAGCAAATCACTGCCGAGACAGGACAGCAACACAGCCTGCCAACCTTCCAATTCTGTAGCAGAAAGCACGAGGAAATCAACTCAGGAAATATGAGAGAGAGGGTTCGTTACATTAACTTCGCAAATCACTGCCGAGAATGGACAGCAGCGCAGCCTGCCGACCATCCAATCTTATAACACGTTAGCACGAGGGTTTTGAAGGCACCCCCACAAACCTGAAAACAAACTAGGTCAAGTCGAAAAAAAAGGAAGCAAACTAGAGGCGGAAGGAAGAGCGGAAAGGGGAGCGTGAAGGGGGGGATGCTGAGGCAGGCAATCCAGAGCACCAAGCCCAACAAACACAAGAGAAGAGGGCTGACATAGCTTTGATAGACTACTAGAAGGGGGGCCACCAAAACGAATGTGGGGAGGCACACGCTGTTAATCGTCTCCGATTTTATCGTAGACCCCGAAACCATAGAACACAAATGTATGAAGTGCCTAGGGGCTGAGATATGGGGGGGTCCCAAAGGGGGGGGGAGGGGGGGGGGTCGAGGCCGATCTCAAAATTTCTTCACAACTTCTTCGTCTGTGGCCTGAATCGACTGTGCCGCACACTGTCGAATACGCCTTGACGAAAGCTTAATATTATACAGCTTTGGTGCTACTTGGTGCTACTAGATATACTAAGTTTATCAAATCGCTAAAACGAAGCAGGGTTGGGGGTTCGATACCTCCTACGGTCGCCCTGAGCGTTGCAGGTCGTTGTCAACCACGATGGTAGCTTGTCTAGTTGATGTGGCAGTTGGCGTGGCACCAAATTAGCCAGGCCTGGGACCTGTACTCAGAAAGAAGGTACTATACAGGAGGATCTGTCCGATTGGCTGAAAAAGCAAGGGCAGTTGGCGTGGCACCAAATTTGCCAAGCCTGGGACCTGTACTCAGAAAGAAGGTACTTAATAGGAGGATCTGTCTTATCTGCTCAAAAAGAAAGGGCGATTGGCTTGGCACCGAATAGGCCAGGCCTGGGGCTTAGACTCAGAAAGACGGTGCTTTACAGGAGGATCTGTCCAATTGGCTGAAAAAGCAAGGGTGATTGGCTTGGAACCGAATTGGCTAGGCCTGGGACCCGTACTCAGAAAGAAGGTACTTTACAGGTTGATCTGTCTAATCTGCTTGGTGTGCGCCATGGCATGGTTTCCATGGGTACCACACCGGGGACTTGGGACTTGGAATTGGAGTGAGCAGCCCAGAGTCGGCTGAAACAATTCAAATTCAATTTGGGTGGTGGTTCGAGTGGTGGTTTGGGTGGTGGTTTGTTGGAAGGCAGCCCAGAGTCGGCTGAAACAATTCAAATTCAACAGCCGCAAAATCAACTCTTTGAATGAAAAGAAAATTCAGTAATTATGGTTCACCAAAAAACTAAATTTGAAAAATTAGCGTTAACAACTAATTCATTTGTATGTACTTGCTGCCAAGCTCTCAGCTTCTAACCAGCTTCTCAGTAGGTTAGGTCCATACAAGGACTACACCGTTTCGACAAATGGCTCAATGGTAGAGCTTGTTGAAACAAGAAGGTGCGGGGTTCGAATCCCTGCGGGGGCGCTTTAGTGTTCACTGTCAACTGCCATGGTAGCACTGTCTAGGTATAGTAGCACCTCGTTTCCTACCGCCGTAAGACAGAGCTCTCTTAATACCACAACCCACCAGGCGTTCTCATTAATAGGTCCCTACAAGGGCATGCAAGGGCAAGGACTGCAATCTTAGCGGACCCCCCCCTTTTAAGGGGCGGTAGCCCCCAGGGTAACCCGATTTCTGTTTGTGCGGCCGACCGAAAAATTGAAGCTTGACACATCAGCCAACTGTCTCATAGGTCAGCTGCTTTTCCATTGCCAACACACTCCGCCAATTTTGACGCTTGCGCTTGCGACGCTGCATAGGGACTTTTTTCAGCCACGCACGCATGGCCTGCAGCTTCTACCCAGCTTCCCAGTACAACCACTACTGGGACCCCTTTTTTCAGCCATGCATGCATGGACGCAGCTTATATCCAGCTTCCCAGTACAACCATTAATGGGACAGCAATTTTAGCCACGCATGCATGGCCCGCAGCTTCTAACTAGCTTCTCAGAAGTTACCACTATTGGCACTCCATTTCCCAGCCACTCACGCATTGCCCGCAGCTTCTATCCAGCTTCCCAATACAACCATTACTGGGACCCGTTTTTTCAGCAGGTTCTATCCAGCTTCCCAATACAACCATTACTGGGAAAGCAATTTTAGCCACGCATGCATGGCCTGCAGCTTCTATCCAGCTTCCCAGTACAACCATTCCTGGGACCCGTTTTTTCAGCAGGTTCTATCCAGCTTCCCAATACAACCATTACTGGGACCCGTTTTTTCAGCAGGTTCTATCCAGCTTCCCAATACAACCATTACTGGGAAAGCAATTTTAGCCACGCATGCATGGCCAGCAGCTTCTATCCAGCTTCCCAGTACAACCACTACCTGGACTGCAATTTCAGCCACGCACACATGGCCCTCAGCTTCTAACTAGCTTCTCATTACAACCACTACTACTTGAAGTGGCAGTTGAAATGATGATGGTGCGGGGTTCAAGTCTCTACGAGTGTGCTCAAGTGTTCGCCATCATTTGGGGCCAGTAACCATCTTCAAGACGGAATCACAAGCGTGTAGGGATGCTAGACTCTGCCATGTGGGTCTTGACGTCAAGAATGGAAACCTCGCTACGGTGGAAGATGCCGGCTGCAAGTGCTGCAGACGCCTGTGTGTGGGGTGGGGTGGGGTGTGTGTGTGGGGGGTGTTTTGGTGTGTGTGGGGTGGGGTGGGGTGTGGGGTGGGGTGTGGGGTGGGGTGTGGGGTGGGGTGGGGTGGGGTGTGTGTGGGGGGGGTGTTTTAGTGGGTATGTGTGTGCGTGTGTGGTTGTTCGTGTGTGTGTGTTGGTGGGTTTTGGTGTGTAGGGATGCTAGACCAAGTTGTGTGTGTGTGTGTGTGTAATGTGTGTGGTTGTTAGTGTATTTATGTGTATGTGTTTGCGTGGCAGCAAGTGCTGCAGAAGCCTGTGTGTATGAGGTGTGTATGAGGTGTGTGTGTGTGTGTGTGTGTGTGTGTGTGCGTGTGTTTTGGTGTGTGTGTGTGTGCGTGTGTGGTTGTTCGTGTGTGTGCGTGTGTGGTTATTCGTGTGTGTGTTAGTGGGTTTTAGTGTGTAAGGAGCCAGCCATGTGGGTGGAGGTGGGGGTGGGGGTGTGTGGTTGTTAGTGTGTGGTGAGGAAGATGCCGGCTGCGAGTGCTGCAGAGGCCTGTGTGTGTGGTTGTGTGGTGTGTGTGTGTGTGTGTGGTTGTAAGTGTGTGGTGTGTGTGTGTGGTGTGTGGTGTGTGTGCGTGTGTGTGTGTGTGGGTTAGGGGGTGCGGTGTGTATGGTGTGTGTGTGTGTTAGTGTGTTAATGTGTACGTGTTTGTGTAGCAGCAAGTGCTGCAAAGCCTGTGTGTGTGTGTGTGTGTGTGTGTGTGTGTGTGGGGGGGTGGGGGTGGGGGTGGTGTGTGGTTGTTAGTGTGTAGAGTGCGTGGTTGTGCTAGTGTGTGAGAGTGTGTGTTAATGTGTATGTTAGTGTATATATAAGTGTGTAGAGTGTGTGGTTGTGCTAGTGTGTGAGAGTGTGTGTTAATGTGTTTGTTAGTGTACATATAAGTGTGTAGAGTGCGTGGTTGTGCTAGTGTGTGAGAGTGTGTGTTAATGTGTATGTTAGTGTACATATAAGTGTGTAGAGTGCGTGGTTGTGCTAGTGTGTGAGAGTGTGTGTTAATGTGTATGTTAGTGTACATATAAGTGTGTGGAGTGCGTGGTTGTGCTAGTGTGTGAGAGTGTGTGTTAATGTGTATGTTAGTGTACATATAAGTGTGTGGAGTGCGTGGTTGTGCTAGTGTGTGAGAGTGTGTGTTAATGTGTATGTTAGTGTACATATAAGTGTGTAGGCTATGGAGGTTAGGGCTCACGGCCATCAAAATTAGCACTATTAGCGCTAATAGCTAAATTAGCCCTAATTGTAACAGCTAATTAGCCCAAACTTAGCCAAAACGACCCAGAAAAAGTGCCCCGTGTGTGTGAGAGTGTTGTTATGCAGAAACCTTGCTGCGTTGCTTTGCAATGCGTGGGCTACTCCTCAGTTCCACTTTCTCCACCCCCACCAAATCGTCCTCATCAGAGTCATGAACACCATGCAGCAGCTCATTCAGTGCTGAAGCCGACTTCTTCTTGTCTTCAGCCAGTAACCCCTTGCAGTAAGATGTTTTGGTCGGGTCAGAATGCAATTTGTAGGAGGCCTGCTGGAGGTTTGAAGGGCTGAATACCCGACTGCAATTCGTGCAAGCGACGACGCGCTGCTCCTCGACCCCATCCATGTCCATCCCATCTTCACAAGCATCTTAGGTCGAAAGAGCTTCTTCCAACCTCCCTTGACGCTGTTCAGGCGTCCGAAAAGCGCTAGGCGGCAGGCGGCCCGAGCACTGCCGCCTACCGCCCGATGCCCACCCACCCACCCACCCTCCAGGTGTCCACAAACCCACCCACCCGCCTACCCAATGTCCACCCACCCACCCACACACCCACCTACCAGATGTCCACCCACCCACCCACACACCCGCCTAGGGCATCAGGCGGTAGGCGGCAGCGACGTGCTCATGAATACCTGTTTTCCGCCTCTCACGCACCAAGACTTGGGTGGATCGGAAACGGTTGCCATTCGCGAATGAGAACTACTGAGCGACGCAAAAGCTAACGACAGTATATCAGGCTTCGAGTACCTGGCAGAGGACAGATATCTGTACTGCCTGCCCTCTTGTCGTACTTTTCCTGCCGGACCTGCTTCTCGTACCCTCACCCATCTGTTACCGTCGCGTTTTGTTTCCTAAAGCCGACTTGGCGTTTATCTTTCTTTATTTCCAGCCACGACGACGTGCCACGACGACGTCCCATTTCTTTTCTCTTAACCTCCACCTAGTTAGTGCTAGAAATCCGGGATTTATTTTACCGCTAATTAGCGCTATTAGCCCTAAGGAGCTATGACCCCCCCTCCTAACCATAGAAGTGTGTGGCAGCAAGTGCTGCAGAAGCCTGTGTGTGTGGCGTGTGTGTGTGTTGTTGTGCTAGTGTGTGTGAGTGTGTGTTAATGTGTATGTTAGTGCAAATATAAGTGTGTGGCAGCAAGTGCTGCAGAAGCCTGTGTGTGTGGGCGTGTGTGTGGTTGTTGTGCTAGTGTGTGTGAGTGTGTGTTAATGTGTATGTTAGTGCATATATAAGTGTGTGGCAGCAAGTGCTGCAGAAGCCTGTGTGTGTGGCGTGTGTGTGTGTTGTTGTGGCTAGTGTGTGTGAGTGTGTGTTAATGTGTATGTTAGTGCATATATAAGTGTGTGGCAGCAAGTGCTGCAGAAGCCTGTGTGTGTGGCGTGTGTGTGTGTTGTTGTGCTAGTGTGTGTGAGTGTGTGTTAATGTGTATGTTAGTGCATATATAAGTGTGTGGCAGCAAGTGCTGCAGAAGCCTGTGTGTGTGGCGTGTGTGTGTTGTTGTGCTAGTGTGTGTGAGTGTGTGTTAATGTGTATGTTAGTGCATATATAAGTGTGTGGCAGCAAGTGCTGCAGAAGCCTGTGTGTGTGGCGTGTGTGTGTTGTTGTGCTAGTGTGTGTGAGTGTGTGTTAATGTGTATGTTAGTGCATATATAAGTGTGTGGCAGCAAGTGCTGCAGAAGCCTGTGTGTGTGGCGTGTGTGTGTTGTTGTGCTAGTGTGTGTGAGTGTGTGTTAATGTGTATGTTAGTGCATATATAAGTGTGTGGCAGCAAGTGCTGCAGAAGCCTGTGTGTGTGGCGTGTGTGTGTTGTTGTGCTAGTGTGTGTGAGTGTGTGTTAATGTGTATGTTAGTGCATATATAAGTGTGTGGCAGCAGTGCGCAGAAAGCCTGTTTGGTGGCGTGTGTGTGTTGTTGTGCTAGTGTGTGTGAGTGTGTGTTAATGTGTATGTTAGTGCATATATAAGTGTGTGGCAGCAAGTGCTGCAGAAGCCTGTGTGTGTGGCGTGTGTGTGTTGTTGTGCTAGTGTGTGTGAGTGGTGTGTTAAAGGTTATTTAGTGCCATAATATAATGTTTGGAAGCAAGTGCTGCAGGCCTGTGTGTGTGGCGTGGTTGTGTGTTGTTGGTGCTAGTGTGTGTGAGTGTGTGGTTAATGTGTATGTTAGTGCATATATAAGTGTGTGGCAGCAAGTGCTGCAGAAGCCTGTGTGTGTGTGTTATTGTGTGTGTGTGGGTGATAGTGTGTGGGTGTGGTAGTTTGAGGTAGCAAGTGCAGCAGAAGCCCGTGTGTGTGTGTGTTTGGTAGTGTGTGTGCTAGTGTGTGTGTACACTGGGTGTGTAAGGAGGTGTACACACACAACCTGGTTGCTGCAAAAACCTCTGAAAAGTGCTCAGGCACACCAGCTCCACTACTGGTTAGTCAGGGATTTACACAGCATCAGACGCAGGCCCCTCTCCTTCCCTCCCTTACGCCAAACCTCCATCCATCCATACACATCTTGGTTGCCGCGAACACACCTTGGTTGCCGCGAAAACCTCAGAGAAGTGCTCAGGCACACCAGCTCCACTGCTGGCTATGACATGGATATACACTGCATCAGACACAGCCCCCCCCCCCCCCCCCCCCCCCCCCCCCCCTCCCTTTCCCCCTCCCCTTCCATCCATCCATACACACACCTTGGTTCCAGCAAACACCCCTGAGGAGAGTTCAGGCACACCAGCTCCACTACTGGCAATGACATGGATAGACACGGCATTGGACACAGCCCCCCCCCCCCCCCCCCACCTCTACCTTCCCCTCCCCTACCCATCCATCCATACACACACCTTGGTTGCAGCAAACACCTCTGAGAAGTGCTCAGGCACACCAGCTCCACAACTGGCAATGACAGGGATGGACACAGCATCAGACACAGCCCCCCCCCCCCCCCCCCCCCCCCCTGTCTTCCTCCTATACCTCCCCCCCCCACACACCCCTCTACCTTCCCCTCCCCTTCAATCCGTACACACCATGGTTGCTGCAAACACCTCTGAGAAGTGCTCAGGCACACCAGCTCCACTACTGGCAATGACAGGGACAGACACGGCATTCGACACAGCCCCCCCCCCCCCCCATCCATCTATACACACACCTTGGTTGCAGCAAACACCTCTGAGAAGTGCTCAGGCACACCAGCTCCACTACTGGCAATGACAGGGACAGACACGGCATTCGACATAGCCCCCCCCCCCCCCCCCCCCCCATCCATCTATACACACACCTTGGTTGCAGCAAACCCCTCTGAGAAGTGCTCAGGCACACCAGCTCCACTACTGGCAATGACAGGGACAGACACGGCATTTGACACAGCCCCCCCCCCCCCCCCCCCCCCCCCCCCCCCCCCCCCCCCCCCCCCCCCCCCCCCCCCCCATCCATCTATACACACACCTTGGTTGCAGCAAACACCTCTGAGAAGTGCTCAGGCACACCAGCTCCACTACTGGCAATGACAGGGACAGACACGGCATTCGACACAGACCCCCCCCCCCCCCCCCCCCCCATCCATCTATACACACACCTTGGTTGCAGCAAACACCTCTGAGAAGTGCTCAGGCACACCAGCTCCACTACTGGCAATGACAGGGATGGTCACAGCACGGGACACGGCGCCCACTAGCTCCAGATCAAAGCCCTTGCCAACGCCGTCGTTGTCGATGCAGTTCAGCAAAATCTCACCAGCTCCCAGGGCCTCCACAGCCTGACACGAGTAGGATCAGGCTTTAAGGTTTTATTGTAGTATTAGTTTAATATTGTTATACACTCGTTTTGTAATTTTCCACCCTTGTAAAGTATTTTTCCACCCGTTACCAGCTGTTTTTCACAAGTTCGGTTTTTCCAACGCCGTCGTTGTCGATGCAGTTTAGCAAAATCTCTCCAGCTCCCAGGGCCTCCACAGCCTGACACGAGTAGGATCAGGTTTTAAGGTTTTATTGTAGTATTAGTTTAATATTTTTATACACTTGTTTTGTAATTTTCCACCCTTGTAAAGTATTTTTCCACCCGTTACCAGCTGTTTTTCACAAGTTCGGTT
Organism: Chlamydomonas sp. ICE-L; assembly: GCA_013435795.1. Classification (NCBI taxonomy): domain Eukaryota; kingdom Viridiplantae; phylum Chlorophyta; class Chlorophyceae; order Chlamydomonadales; family Chlamydomonadaceae; genus Chlamydomonas; species Chlamydomonas sp. ICE-L. The sequence continues at coordinate 7,737 of JACBWV010000299.1, read as the reverse complement.
TTTCCAACGCCGTCGTTGTCGATGCAGTTTAGCAAAATCTCAACGGCTTCCAGGGCCTCCACAGCCTGCCATGAGTAGGATCAGGTTTTAGTTCGGTATTAGTTCTAGATGAATTTCCCTACGTTTTTAGTTATTTATTCCCCCGTTTTTCGTTGATTTCCCACCCATATTAAGTTGATGCTATTTCACCCATTAGCTCAAGGTCGAAGCCCTTTCCAACGACGTAGGTGTCAATGTAGTTTAGCGTAATCTGTCCCCTCCACAGCAAGACAGAAGTAAGATCGGGTGTTTAGGATTTCTTGTTGTATTAGTTAATACTTTTCCACCCGTTTTTTGTATTTCCCACCCCTTTTAAGTTGATGTTGCACCTGTCTGATTTATCTGCCCATCCCAAGCCGGTTGCCACCCATGTTGCACGTGTCTCATTTTGTCTGCCCATCCCAAGCCGGTTGCCACCCATGTTGCACCTGTCTCATTTTGTCTGCCCATCCCAAGCCGGTTGCCACCCATGTTGCACGTGTCTCATTTTGTCTGCCCATCCCAAGCCGGTTGCCACCCATGTTGCACGTGTCTCATTTTGTCTGCCCATCCCAAGCCGGTTGCCACCCATGTTGCACGTGTCTCATTTTGTCTGCCCATCCCAAGCCGGTTGCCACCCATGTTGCACCTGTCTCATTTTGTCTGCCCATCCCAAGCCGGTTGCCACCCATGTTGCACGTGTCTCATTTTGTCTGCCCATCCCAAGCCGGTTGCCACCCATGTTGCACCTGTCTCATTTTGTCTGCCCATCCCAAATATTTTTCCACCCGTTTTTTGTATTTCCCACCCCTTGAAGCCGGTTTCCACCCATTTTAAGTTGATGTTGCACCTGTCTGATTTAGGTCAAAGCCCTTGCCAACGCCAAAGTTGTCAATGTAGTTTAGCAAAATCTCTCCCCTCCTAGGGCCTCCACAGCAAGACAGTAGTAAGATCAGGTATTAAAGTTTTAGTATAGTTTTATGTTAAATGACATTTTATGTTTATTCCCTTGTTTCCCCGTTTCCCCGTTTTGTTGTCAGCGTAACAGCGTTTTTATGCAGCCCCTCGCGGCCCCCCTTAATGGTGCACTGCCCCGCCCTACCTGTGCCAGCTCAACAGCGTTGTTATGCAGCCCCTCGTGGCCCCCCTTAATGGTGCACTGCCCCGCCCTACCTGTGCCAGCTCAACAGCGTTGTTATGCAGCCCCTCGTGGCCCCCCTTAATGGTGCACTGCCCCGCCCTACCTGTGTCAGCGTAACAGCGTTGTTATGCAGCCCCTCGTGGCCCCCCTTAATGGTGCACTGCCCCGCCCTACCTGTGTCAGCGTAACAGCGTTGTTATGCAGCCCCTCGCGGCCCCCCTTAATGGTGCACTGCCCCGCCCTACCTATGTCAGGGTAACAGCGTTGTTATGCAGCCCCTCGTGGCCCCCCTTAATGGTGCACTGCCCCGCCCTACCTGTGCCAGCTCAACAGCGTTGTTATGCAGCCCCTCGTGGCCCCCCTTAATGGTGCACTGCCCCGCCCTACCTGTGTCAGCGTAACAGCGTTGTTATGCAGCCCCTCGCGGCCCCCCTTAATGGTGCACTGCCCCCGCCCTACCTATGTCAGCGTAACAGCGTTGGTTATGCAGCCCCTCGTGGCCCCCCTTAATGGTGCACTGCCCCGCCCTACCTGTGCCAGCTCAACAGCGTTGTTATGCAGCCCCTCGCGGCCCCCCTTAATGGTGCACTGCCCCGCACTACCTTGTGCCAGCGTCAACAGCGTTGTTATGCAAGCCCCTCGTGGAGCCCCCTTAATGGTGCACTGCCCCGACCACCTGTGCACAGCTCAACAGCGGTCGTTGTATGCAGCCCTCGCGGCCCCCCTTAATGGCGCACTGCCCCGCCCTACCTGTGCCAGCTCAACAGCGTCGATATCCCGCCCCTCGCGGCCCCCCTTAATGGTGCACTGCCACCAGCAGTACTCCTCTCCATTGGGACCAGGTCGAGAGGTCTTCACTGTAGGGCGTTGTGTCTGGAAATAGGAAATAGGTGGTGGGTGTTGGAACCTAGGTGTTGGGTGTCGTTACATGCATATTTCCATGTTACATGCTGAGTCCCACCCCACCCCAAACAAAACGAAACCTATCCCACCCGCTCCATTGGGACCAGGTCGAGAGGTCTTCACTGTTGGGCGTTGTGTCTGCAGGGACGTAGGTGATGAGTGCTGGGTGATGGCAAATAGGTGATGGGTGTTGGGTGTGGACAGGGGTCGATAGACACTACCACAGCCTGCTTTCCGTACACATTATAAATCAGCTCCATACTGGTGTCATTGTTCAGCAAGCTGGGCCTAACCCCATCCTCTCCATCCATCCCACCCAAAACAAAACCTGCCGTACCCCATACGGAGCAGACCCAACCAAAATAAACCAATCTCCACCCCACCCACCTCGGATGGGTCTGCCACATACACACGGTGAGGGTCGATGGACACTACCACAGCCTGCTTGCCGTACACATTCGAGATCTGCTCCATGCTGGTGTCGCTGTTCAGCAACCTCACCATAACCCCACCCTCTCCACCACACCCAAACAAAATTAAACCTACCCCAACCCCAATATACCCCACCCACCTCGGATGGGTCTGCCACATACACACGGCGAGGGTCGATGGACACTACCACAGCCTGCTTGCCGTACACATTAGAAATCTGCTCGATGCTGGTTTCGCCGGTGAGCTCTCCTCCTGAGGCTCTCCATGCTTCGGCCACCTGTTGGGTACAAAAAGTTTGAAGTTGAATAAGAGCATGAATGCGAATGTTAATTTGCTCAATGCTGGTTTCGCCGGTGAGCTTTCTTCCAGATGCTCTCCATGCTTCGGCCACCTGTTGGGTGCAAAAAGTTTGAATTTGAATCAGAGCATGAATTTAATTTGAATTTGAATTTGCTCGATACTGGTTTCGCCGGTGAGCTCTCCTCCAGAGGCTCTCCATGCTTCGGCCACCTGGATTAACGAAGCATTAATTTGAATTGGAGTTTGAATTTGAATTGGAGTTTGAAATTGAATTGGAGTTTGAATTTGAATCAGAGCATGAATTTGAATCAGATCATGAATTTGAATTGGGGTTTGAATTTGAATTTGAATAGCAGTTTGAATTTGAGTAATCTGGTGTCGCCGGTGAGCTTTATTCCAGATGCTCTCCATGCTTCGGCCACCTGTTGAGTACAAAAAGTTTGAATTTGAATCAGAGCATGAATTTAATTTGAATTTGAATTTGCTCGTTACTGGTGTCGCCGGTGAGCTCTTATCCAGAGGCTCTCCATACCTCAGCCACCTACAGTATTCAGTTTAAATTTGAATTTGAATAGGAGTTCGGATTTGTATCAGAGCATGAATCCACCCACCCACCCACCCACACATCCCTCTCGATTAAATTTGAATTTGAATAGGATTTTGAATTTGAATCAGAGCACAAATCCTCCCACCCACACACACCTAATCATTTCACTAGCATCGCTGCCGATGGAGACCACACCCACCACCCCCCGCTCCCATCCCACACCCATCCACACCTAATCATCTCACTAGCATCGCTGCCAATGGAGACCACACCCACCACCCCCCGCTCCCATCCCCTCTCACCCCCGCTCCCATCCCCCACCCACACACACCTAATCATCTCACTAGCATCGCTGCCGATGGAGACCACACCCACAAACCCCCGCTCCCATCCCCTCTCACCCCCGCTCCCATCCCACACCCACCCACACCTAATCATCTCACTAACATCGCTGCCAATGGAGACCACACCCGCCCAACCACTCACCCCCCCCTTCCACCCACACACACCTACGCATACTCACCCCCTCCCACCCACACATACCTACGCATACTTCCCCCCCCCCCCCCCTCCCCCCTCCCACCACCACCACCACCACCCACACACCTTATCATCTCAACCACATCTCTGTCGATGGAGATTATGTCTGCGCCTGATCGAAAGTACACTCTTGCAAACCAAACTCACCCACCCAGAACCCCCACCCCTCCCACACACCCACACCTACGCATACCCCCCTCACACCCCCCTCCCCACTAACCCACCCCCTCCCACCCACATACCCCCTTCAACCAACCCACCCCCTCCCACCCACATACCCCCTTCAACCAAACCACCCCCTCCCACACTCACTCACCTCAAGCGCATCACTTCCAATGGAGATAATGTCAGCGCCCTATCCTAAGTACTCACTGAAAACTTCAAGGGCACTGTACGTACACACACTTGCATACCCCCCCCCCTCCCCCCCACCCCACCCTTCCCCCCAAACCCCCACTCCCACCAACACTAACACAACCCACACCCTCCCACCCACACTGACCAAAACTCACCTCAACAGCATCGCTGCCAATGGAGATCTTGTCAGCGCCCGATCGGAAGTACTCGCTAGCAACTTCAAGGGCACTGTATGTCTGGCCTTGGGCGGTGAACCCACGGATACCCCCGCCCACAGTCAGCGGCACGAACACACGCTCAGACGCTTTTCTCAGCACTTCCAGCATAGGCAGGTCGCCCAAGGGGGAGTCACGGAAGGCTGTGATGTTTAGGAAGGTGATCTGGGAGGGTGGGTAAGGGTGGTGGGGTTGGGAGTGAGGTGGTGGTGGTGTGTGTGTGTGTGTGTGTGTGTGTGTGTGTGTGTGTGTGTGTGGGGGGGGGGGGGTTCTCAGCACTTCCAGCATAGGCAGGTCGCCCCAGGGGAAGTCACGGAAGGCCGTGATGTTTAGGAAGGTGATCTGGGAGGGAGTGGGGGGAGTGGTGGGGGGAGGTGGTGGTGGTGGAGGCGGTGAGGTGGTGGTGAGATGGTGGTGGTGGTGGTGGTGGTGTGTGTGTGGGGCAAGGGGTGATGGTTTGTCTCAGCACCTCCAGCCTAGGCAGGTCGCCCAAGGGGGAGTCCTGAATGCCGTGATGTTTAGGAAGGTAATCTGGGAGGGGAGGGGAGGGGGAGGGGGAGGTGGTGAGGTTGTTGAGGTGGTGGTGGTAAGGTGGTGGCTTTTCTTGGCGCTTCCAGCATGGGCAGGTCGCCCAAGGGGGAGTCACATAAGGCCGTGATGTTTAGGAAGGTGATCTGGGAGGGGGGGGGAGGGGTGGTGGTTGTGATGGGAGGTGGTGGTGAGGTGATGGTGAGGTGGTGGGGGTGGGGGGGGTGGTGTGTGTGTGTGTGTGTGGGGGGGGGGGGGGGTTCTCAGCACTTCCAGCATAGGCAGGTCACCCAAGGGTGAGTCACGGAAGGCCGTGATGTTCAGGAAGGTAATCTGGGAGGTGGTGGTGACATGGTGGTGTGGGGTGGTGGTAGGTGGTGGTGGTGATGGTGGTGGTGTGTGTGTGTGGGGTGGGGTGGGGGGGGTTCTCAGCACCTCCAGCCTAGGTAGGGGTCGCCCAAGGGGGAGTCACGGAAGGCCGTGATGATTAGGAAGGTGATCTGGGAGGGGGGTTTGATCTGGGAGGGGGTTGATCTAGGAGGGGGTTGATCTGGCAGGGGGGTTGATCTGGGAGGGGGGTTGATCTGGGAGGGGGGGGGAGGGGGGTGATCTGGGAGGGGGGGAGGGGGGGGGGGGGGGGGGGAGGGGGGGGGGGGAGAGTGGTGATGAGGTGGTGGTGAGGTTGTGAGGTTGTGAGTGTGGTGGTGTGGTGGTTGGGGGGGGGGGGGGGGGGGGGGGGGGGGTGATGGTTTGTCCTCAGCACCTCCAGCATAAGCAGGTCGCCCAAGGGGGAGTCACGGAAGGCCGTGATGGTTAGGAAGGTGATCTGGGAGGGGGGGTGAGGGGGGCAGTGGGGGGGGGTGAGATGGTGGTGGTGGTGAGGTGGTGGTGAGGGGGGTGGTAATCTGGGAGGTGGTGGTGAGGTGGTGGTGAGATGGTGGTGGTGGGTGGTGGTGGTGAGGTGGTGGTGAGGTGTGGTGAGGGGGTGGTGATCTGGGAGGGGGTGGTGAGGTTGGTGGTGAGATGGTGGTGGTGGTGAGGTGGTGGTGAGGGGGGGGGCTGGGGGGGGGGGGGGTGTGATCTGGGAGGGGGTGGTGAGGTGGTGGTGAGATGGTGGTGGTGGGGTGGTGGTGTGCGGTGGTGGTAGGTTGTGAGTTGTGAGGTTGTGAGTGTGGTGGTGGTGGTGGTTGGGGGGGGGGGGGGGGGGGGGGGGTGATGGTTTGTCTCAGCACCTCCAGCATAAGCAGGTCGCCCAAGGGGGATCACTGAAGGCCGTGATGGTTAGGAATGTGGATCTGGGAGGGGGGGGGGTGATGGGGAGGGGGGGGGTGAGATGGTGGTGGTGGGTGGGTGGTGGGAGATGGTGGTGAGGGGGGTGGTAAAATCTGCGGGGAGGGGGTGTTAGGTGGGTGGTGAGATTGGTGGTGGAGGGTGGTGGTTTTGAGGTGGTGGTGAGGTGGTGGTGAGGGGGGTGGTGATCTGGGAGGGGGTTGTGAGGTGTTGGTGAGATGGTGTGGTGGGGTGGTGGTGGTGCGGTGGTGGTGAGTGTTGGTGAGGGTGTTTAGTGGGTGTTGATCTGGGGGGTGGTGAGGTTGGTTGTGAGGGGTGGGGGGGGTGATTCTGGAGGGGGTGTGAGTTTGGGTGGTTAGATTGTGGTGGGTGGGTGGTGGTGGGGTGGTGGTAAGGTTGTGAGGTTGTTGGAGGTTGTGAGTGTGGGGTGGTGGTGGTTGGTTGGTTGGTTGGTTGGTTGGTTGGGGGGGGGGATTGGTTTGTCTCAGCACCTTCCAGCAATAAGCAGGTCGCCCAAGGGGGATTAACGGAGGGTTGTGATGGTTAGGAAGGTTTGATCTGGGAGGGGGGGGGAGGGGGGGGCAGGGGGGGGGGGGGGGGGGGGGCGAGATGGTGTGGTGGGGTGGTGGATGTGAGGTTGTGGTGGGTGGTGGTGAAAGGGGGTGTTAATCTTGGAGGGGGTGTTGAGTGGTGGGTAGAGATGGTGGTGGTGGTGTTGTGTATTGTGTGGTTGGTGGAATGTTGTGAGGTGGTGAGTTTGGTTTTGGTTTTGGCTTGGTGGGGGGGATGATGGTTTTCTCAGCTCCTCCAGCATATGCAGTCCCCAAGGGGGAGTCACGGAAGGCCGTGATGTTTGCAAAGGTGATCTGGGAGTGTGGGAGTGTGTGTGTGTGGGGTGATCTGGGAGTGGGGGGTGAGTGGTGGTGAGGTGGTGGGTGATGAGGTGGTGGGTGGTGTGGTGTGATGGGGGGGGGTGATCTGGGAGGTGGTGGTTGGTGATGTGGTGTGGTGGTGAGGGTGGTGGTTGATCTGGGAGGGGGGGGGGGGGGGTGGTGGGGGGGGGGTGTTGGGTGGTGATGTGGTGTGGTGGTGGGCGGTGGGGGGTGATCTGGGAGGGTGTGTAGTGTGGTGGTGGTGGTGGTGGTGGTTGGGTAGGGTGATGGTTTGTCTCCAGCACCTCCAGCATATGCAGGTCGCCCAAGAGTAAGGCCGTGATGTTTGAAAAGGTGATCTGGGGGAGTGGGGGAGGGTCGGGGTTGGGGGGGGGGGGGGGGAGTGTGGGTGAGTGGTGGTGGTGTGGTGCGTTGTGTGTGGTGGTGGTAAGGTGGTGGTGGTGGTGAAGTGGTGGTGGTGGTGGTGGTGGGGTTCTCAGCACTTCCAGCATTAACACCACGCCCCACCAGGGCATGTTTTTAGCTTACCTTATTCCCCTCCCCCCCCCCCCCCCCCCCCCCCCCCACCCCAAA
>JACBWV010000119.1:0-30552 GCA_013435795.1 Chlamydomonas sp. ICE-L | reverse complement strand
TGTGTATGTGTGGTGCATGGGTAAGTAGTCTTCTAATGTGTGTACTGTGGTGTATGTGTGTGTGTGCAATGGGGTAGTCATAATTACATGCTGTGCACGTGTGTGTGTATGTGTGTGTGGGTATGGCTAATCTATGCTACAGTGGTGTACTGGTGTGGATGTGTATGTGTGTGTTGTGGCAGGCTAGTGTCAGGCCTATATATCATGGTTGTGAGCAGCTTGTGTGGTGTATGTGTGTGTGTGTGCTGGATAGTCATTTAGTATTTGTGTTGTAATTGGATGTGTTGTATGTGTGTGTGTGGGATGGGTAAGTAGTCATTATTACATGTGTGTTGCCTGTTTGTGTATGCTGTGGTGCATGGTAGTAGTATTATACATGTGTTGTACTTGTGTGTGTATGGTGATGTGTGCATGGGCTAGTAGATACAACATGTGTGTACTGTGGGAGGTGTGGTGTGGCAATGGCTAGTCATGTATGTACATGCGTGTACTTGTGTGTGTTAGGTGGGTGTGTGCATGGCTAGTCATTATAATGTGTGTACTTGTGTGGAGGTGTGTGCAATGGCTGTATATACAGTGTTTACTTGTGTGTGCAATGTGTTGTGTGTGGCAGGAGTAGTAATTTAACATGTGTGGTGATATTGTGTGTGTATTGTGTGTGTGTTAGTTGTGGATACATGGCTGAGCATTATATAGCATGTGTATGTGTGGTGTAATTGGTGGGTATGTGTGTGTGTGCCATGGCTATCATTTATCATGTGTGTGCGGTTTGTGTATGAGTGTGTGCATGGTAGTAGTCATTTACAGGTGTATGTATGGGTTTGGTGTATTGTGTGTGTGCAGGCTAGTCATTTAATACATGTGTTGTAACTTGTGTTGTTTAAGTGTGTTGTGATGGCTAGTCATTATACATGTGTGTATTGTGTGTTGGATGTGTGTGGGGGCATGGACTTGGTCATGTATACATGGTATGTACTTGTGTGTGTATGTGTATGGTGTGTGGGCATGGCTAGTCATTATTACATGTGTTAACTTGTGTTTAGAGGTGTGTGTGTGTGCCGATGCTAGTCATTCTCCAGGTGTACTTGTGTGTGTATGGTGTGGTGTGCATGGTAGACATTATACAGGTGTGCTAAGTGTGAATTGGGTAGGTGGCACTATGGGCAGGGGCTAGTCATTGTACATTGGGTTGTACTTGGGTGGGGGGGGATGTGGTTGTGGTATGGTGTGGGCAGTGTAGGGCGAGTCAGGATACATGTGGGGAGGTAAGATGTGTAGGGTTGGTGGTGTGTGCATGGCTAGTCATTATACATGTGTGTACGTTGGTGTGTATGTTGTGGTGTGTGCAGGGTAGTAGGTCATTATCCATGTGTGTGCATGTTTTGTGGTAGGTGTGTGTGAATGGGGTAGTCATTATTAATTGTGGTGTGACTTGTGTGTGTAGTGTGGGGTGCATGGCTAGTCTTTACATGTGTTGGGTTACTTGTGTTGTTGTATGTGTGTGTGCATGGCTGTTCATATACATGTGTGTACTTGTTGTGTGTAATGGTGTGTGTGTGTGTACATTGGGCTAGTCATTAGTACATGTGTGTAACTTGTGGTGTATGTGGTGGTGCCATGGTAGTATTAGACATGTGTGGCCTGTTTGTGTATGTGTGTGTGCGATGGGTAGTAGTCATTATACATGTGTGTGCCTGGTACTTGTGTGTATGTGTGTGTGTGTGCATGGCTAGTCATTATACCTTGGTGTACGTGTGTGTGTAGGGTGTGGGGAACTGGGATATCATCGTTAGAAATTGGGTCCTTGTGGGGTGTATGTGTGTGTGGAATGGATAGTATTAATTGTACATGTGAGTTTTTTGTACTTGGCCATTGTGGGTAGTGTTGTGTGTGTATGGGCTCGTCATGATATACTGTGTGTACTTGTGTGTGTTAGTGTGTTGGTGTGCGTGGCTAGTCATATAATGTGGTGTACTTGTGTGTGTTGTGTGTGTAGTGGCCTGGCTAGTCAGTATAAATTTGTGTTACTTGTGTGTTGTATGTGTGTGTGTGCATGGCTAGTCATTTACCTGGGTGTTAAGTGTGTGTCAGTTGTGTGTGTGGGCATGGCTTAGTTTCATTATACAATGTGTGGACTTGTGTGTATGTATGGTGTGTGGTTGTGTATGGGATGGTTCATTATAATTTGGGACTTGTGTGGTATGTGTGTGTGGGCATCGGCTTAGTCATTATACATGGTGTACATTGGGGTGTTATGTGTGTGTGTGTATGGCTAGTCATTATACAGGTGTGTACTTGTGTGTGTATGTGTGGGTGTGCAATGGCTTGTGTGTGCATGCTAGTCATTTATACATTTGTGTACTTGTGGGTGTATGTTGGTGTGTGTGCATGGCTAGTCTTAATACATGTGTGTACTTGTGTGTGGCACATGTGTGTGTGGCGCAGGGCTTAGTCATATTACATGTGTGTAACTTGGGTGTGGTATGTGTGTGTTGTATGGCTAGTTCATTATACATTTGTGTACTTGTGTGTGTATGTGTGTGTGTGCATGGCTAGTCATATTATACAGGTGTGTGGTTTTACTTGTGTGTGTCTGAGTTGTGTGGTGCATGGCTAGTTCAGAGAATGTGTCGAACGGAGCGTGTTATGTGTTTGTGGGTTGCTATTGATGGGTAGTCGTCATTATAAATTGGGTGTGCTGTCTTGTGGTGAGTGGTGGGGGTGTGAATGGGTAGGTCAGTAGTAAGTAAATGGGTATGTACTTGTGTGGGTAGGGGTGTGTGGGCATTGGCTTGAGGTTAAACTGGGGGTGTGTAGTTGCTGTACTGCTGTACTGGTGTGACTTGTGTGTGTATGTTGGTTTGGGGATGTGCATGGACTAGTCATATAACATTGGTGTACTTGTGTGTGATGTGTGTAGTGTGCTGGCTTGAGAATCATTCTACATGTGTGTACTTGTGTGTGTATGTGTGGTGTGCAGGATCGTAAAGTGTATACATGTGTTTACTTGTAGTGGGTATGTTGTTGTGTGTGTGCATGGCTAGTAATTAATACATGGGTTGGGGAAGTGGGTTGTGTATGTGTGTGTGGGCTGGCTAGCATTATACATGTGTTTGCCTGTGGGTGTATGTGTGTGTGTGTAGGCTAGTCATTATAAAGGTGTTGTGACTTGGGTGTGTATGGACTGGTGGGGATGGAGTTCATATATAATAATGTGGTACTGGTGGTGTATGTGTTTGTGTGTGCATGGCTCTCATATACAGGTGTGTGCTGTTTGTGTATGTGTTGGTGTTGCACAATGTGGGTCTATACCTGTGTAGACTGTGTGTGTATGTGTGGGTGGGTGCATTGGCTGTAGTCAGTCTACATGTGTGACTTGTGTGTGTATGTGCGGGGTTTGCAGGGTAGTAGTATTATACATGTGTCTACTTGTGTGGTTGTATGTGTGTGTGTGATGGCTAGCATATATACATGTGTTTACTTGTGTTGTATGTGGTGTGTGCATGGTACGTCATTATACAGGTGTGTACTGTGTGGGTATGTTGTGTGTATGGCTAGTCATTTATGAATGGTTTTTGTACTTGTGGTGTATGTGTGTGGTGCATGGCTGTTCATTTCCTTGTATGTAATTGTGGGTGTAAGTGTGTGTGGCCAGCTAGTATTAGATTTGGTTTACATGTGTGTACTTGTAATGTGTGTGTTTGTGTTTTCAGGTTTGTGTGTTGACCATGGCTAGTCATGTATACATGTGTTCGTACTTGTGTGTGTTGTGTGTGGGTGTGTTTGATGTCTAGTCATCACGACCATGGGCGTAACCTGCTCGATTTGATGTATGTGGTGTGTCATGGGTAGTAGTCATTATACATGTGTGTGCCTGTTTGTGTATGTGTGTGTGCATGGGTAGTAGTCATTATACATGTGTGTACTTGTGTGTGTATGTGTGTGTGTGCATGGCTAGTCATAATACATGTGTTTGTAATTGTGGTTGTATGGTGTTGTGTGCACCAATGGCGAGTCATATACATGTGTTGTACTTGTGTGTAGTAATGTGTGTGTGTGCATGGCTAGTCATTATACATGTGTGTACTTGTGTGTGTATGTGTGTGTGTGTGCATGGGTAGTAGTCATTATACATGTGTGTGCCTGTTTGTGTAGTGTGTTGTGCCATGTGTTTATTTGAGTCATCTATACATGGTGCACTGTCGTGCCGTGTATGTGTCCCGAGAGTGGTGCAGTGCTAGTCATGTATATACAGTGTGATGTGAATTGGTGTGTATGTGTGTGTGTGCATGCTAAGTCAGTATATATTGTGTTGACTGTTTGGGTGTATCTGGTGTGCGCTATGGGCGTTTAGTCATTATACATGTGTGTACTTGTGTGTGTATGTGTGTGTGTGCATGGCTAGTCATTATACATGTGTGTGCCTGTTTGTGTATGTGTGTGTGCACAGGGTAGGTAGTCATTTACATGTGCTGGTACTTGTGTGTTTGTTATGTGAGTGTGGTGCATGCTAGTCATAATACCATTGTGGTGGTTACTGTGGTGTCTGCTACGCTGTGCTTCTTGTGTGTGCATCTGGCTAGTCATAAGACATGTGGGCTTGTGCCGTTTGTGTATTGTGTGTGGCTCTCTGGGTGGTCGTATTTATACATGCGTGCTTGTGTGGGGTGTGTGGGTGTGCATGGCTAGTCATAATAATGTGCTGTACTGTGTGTGTATGTGTGTGTTCGCCATGGCTAGGAATTAGACATGTGCAGTCACCGCGTGTGTGTATGTGGTGTGTTTGCATGGCTAGTCTGGATATGACATGTGTTGTACTTGTGTGTGTTATGTGTCTGATGTGTGTGCATGGTAGTCATTATACAGGTGTTTATTGTGTAGGTGTGTGTTGTGTGTGCATGGCTAGTCATTATACATGTGTGTGCCTGTGTGTGTATGTGTGTGTGTGCATGGCTAGTCATTTATGACATGTGTTGGCTGGTGTGTGAGTCGGCATGGGTGTCGGGCAGGGCTAGTCATTCATACATTGATGCTGTACTTGGGGTGTATGTGTGTTGTGTGCCACGGGCTGTGTAGTCCGTATACACGCGTGTTCTGTACTGTGCATGTGATATGTGTGTGGGTGTGCATGGCCTAGTCATCTTACCATGTGTGTATCTTGTGTGTGTATGTGTGTGGGTGCGGGATGGGAAGTCATTCTACATGATGTGTACTTGTGTGTGTATGGTTGTGTGAGCATGGTCGTCATTATTACATGTGGTGTTAACTGTGTGCGTGCGTATGGCCCGATATGCTGTGGGATGGTCTAGTCAATTACATGTGTATGGACTTGTGTGTGTATGTGCTGTGTTGTGATGAGCTAGTGACATTTATACATGTGCTCTACCTGCATCGTCTGTATGTGTGTGTGTGCAATGGGTGAGTGTTGAGGGTAACATGTGGTGTTGCGGTTCAGCGCACACAGCTGTGTGTGCATGAGGGTGAGTAGTCATTTTATACATGTGTGGACTTGTGTGTGTCTTAGTGTGTGTGTAATGTGTGTACTGTTGGGTTGTGTGGTGTGCAGGCTAGTCAATTATCTGTGTGTACTTGAGTGTGTATGTGTGTGTGGCATGGGTCTAAGGTTTTTTTTCATTATACAGTGGTACTTGTGTGTGTATGTGTGATGTGGGCCATGCTAGTAATATACCTGTGTGTATTGTGTGGGTAGGTGCTGAGTGTGATGCAGGCTAGTTCATTATAATGGGTGTACTTGTGTGTGTATGTGTGTGTGTGTGCATGGCTAGTATTATACATGTGTGTACTTGTGTGGTGTGTGTGTGTGTGTGTGCATGGCTAGTCATTATACATGTGTGTACTTGTGTGTGTATGTGTGTGTGCATGGCTAGTCATTATACATTGTGGGTCTAACTTGTTGTTGTGTTATATGTGTGTGGTGTGCATGGCTAGTCATATACAGGGTCTACCTGCTCGTGTATGTGTGTAGTTGGCAGGGTAGTAGTCATATATTAAATGTGTTGTACTTGTTTGGGTATGTGTGTGTGCGTATGGGTAGTGTAGTCATCTATGCATGTGTGTTGTTTGTGTGTTATGTACCTGTGTGTGTGTGCCCAGGAGCTAGTCATTATAATGGTTGTGCTTGACGACAGACTGTATGTGTGTGAAGTTGCTGCATGGCTAGTCATTTATATGTTGTTGTATGGGTGTGATATGTGTGTGTGCATGGCTTTAGTTCATTATACAGTGTGTCCTGTGTGTGATGTGTTGTTGTGTGCATGGCAAGTCAATATACATGTGGTACTTGTGGTGTATGTGTGTGTGGGCATGGCTATCATTATACATGTGTGTACTTGTGTGTGTATGTGTGTGTGTGCATGGCTAGTCATTATACATGTGTGTACTTGTGTGTGTATGTGTGTGTGTGCATGGCTAGTCATTATACATGTGTGTACTTGTGTGTGTATGTGTGTGGTGCATGGTAGTAGTCATTATACATGTGTGTACTTGTGTGTGTATGTGTGTGTGTGCATGGCTAGTCATTATACATGTGTGTACTTGTGTGTGTATGTGTGTGTGTGCATGGCTAGTGATTCGTACAGTGTCTACCTGCTCGGTGTTGTATGTGTTGTGTTGGCTATGGGTTATAGTCATTGTGTTGTGTGTGCATGGCTAGTCATTACACATTTGTGTACTTGTGTGTGTATGTGTGTGTGTTCACGGCTATCATTCTACAGTTTGTCTTGGGTGTGTATGTGTTTTGCATGGCTAGTTCATTATACATTGTGTACTTGTAATGTGTATTGTGTGTTTGTGTGCATGGCTAGTCTGATACATTGGTACTTGTGGTGTGTAATTGTGTTTGTGCAGGCCTAGTCATTAAATCATGTGTGTACTCTTGTTGTGTGTATGTGTGGTCATGGGTAGTAGTCATTAAAACATGTTGTACTTGTGTGTTTTATGTGTGGTGGTGCATGGCTATTCATAATACATGTGTGTCTTGGTCGTGGTATGTGTGTGTGTCATGTCTAATCCTTCTACATGTTGTACTTTTTGTGTGTCTTTGTTGTGTGTGCAAATGGCTAGTCGTTATACATGTTGTCCTTGGGTGTGTATGTGGTGTGTGTGCATGCGCTCCTTATACAATTTGTGTAACTTGTGTGTGTCTGTGTGTGTGCAATGGCTAGTCTTATACATGTTTTACTTGTGTAGTTTGTGTTGTGTGTGTTCATGGCCTAGTCATATTCATGTGTGGTACTTTTGTGTGTATGTGTGTGTGTGCATGGCTAGTCATTATACATGTGTGTACTTGTTTGTGTATGTGTGTGGTGGGCATATTGCTAGTCTTTACAAATTTGGTGTCCTTGTTGTGTGTATGTGTGTGTGTTGTGCCTGGCTAGTCACTTTACAGTTTGTGTACAACTTTTTGTGTGTATGTGTGTGTGTGCATGGCTAGTCATTATACATGTGTGTACTTCTTGTTGTGTGTGTGTGTGTGTGTGTG
This sequence comes from Chlamydomonas sp. ICE-L, assembly GCA_013435795.1. Lineage (NCBI taxonomy): Eukaryota > Viridiplantae > Chlorophyta > Chlorophyceae > Chlamydomonadales > Chlamydomonadaceae > Chlamydomonas > Chlamydomonas sp. ICE-L. The sequence continues at coordinate 23,051 of JACBWV010000119.1, read as the reverse complement.
CATGGCTAGTCATTATACATGTGTGTACTGGTGTGTGTATTGGGTGTGTGCATGGCTAGTCATTATACATGTGTGTACTTGTGTGTGTATGTGGTGTGTGTGCATGGCTAGTCATTATACATGTGTCTACCTGCTCGTGTATGTGTGTGTGTGCATGGGTAGTAGTCATTATACATGTGTGTGCCTGTTTGTGTATGTGTGTGTGCATGGGTAGTAGTCATTATACATGTGTGTACTTGTGTGTGTATGTGTGTGTGTGCATGGCTAGTCTTAATACATGTGTGTACTTGTGTGTGTATGTGTGTGTGTGCATGGCTAGTCATTATACATGTGTGTACTTGTGTGTGTATGTGTGTGTGGGCATGGCTAGTCATTATACATGTGTGTACTTGTGTGTGTATGTGTGTGTGGTGGCATGGCTAGTCATTATACATGTGTGTACTTGTGTGTGTATGTGTGTGTGTGCATGGCTAGTCATTATACATGTGTGTACTTGTGTGTGTATGTGTGTGTGTGCATGGCTAGTCATTATACATGTGTGTACTTGTGTGTGTATGTGTGTGTGCATGGCTAGTCATTATACATGTGTGTACTTGTGTGTGTATGTGTGTGTGTGCATGGGTAGTAGTCATTATACATTTGTGTACTTGTGTGTGTATGTGTGTGTGTGCATGGCTAGTCATTATACATGTGTGTACTTGTGTGTGTATGTGTGTGTGTGTGCATGGCTAGTCATTATACATGTGTCTACCTGCTCGTGTATGTGTGTGTGTGCATGGGTAGTAGTCATTATACATGTGTGTGCCTGTTTGTGTATGTGTGTGTGCATGGGTAGTAGTCATTATACATGTGTGTACTTGTGTGTGTATGTGTGTGTGTGCATGGCTAGTCTTAATACATGTGTGTACTTGTGTGTGTATGTGTGGTGTGTGCATGGCTAGTCATTATACATGGTGTGTACTTGTGTGTGTATGTGTTGTTTGTGCATGGCGAGTCTTATACATTGGTGTACTTTGTGGTGTTGTGTGTGTGCATGGCTAGTCATTATACATGTGTTTACTTGTGTGTGTATGTGTGTGTGTGCATGGCTAGTCATTATACATGTGTGTACTTGTGTGTGTATGTGTGTGTGTGTGTGCATGGCTAGTCATTATACATGTGTGTACTTGTGTGTGTATGTGTGTGTGTGCATGGCTAGTCATTATACATGTGTGTACTTGTGTGTGTATGTGTGTGTGTGCATGGCTAGTCATTATACATGTGTTTACTTGTGTATGTGTATGTGTGTGTGCATGGCTAGTCATTATACATGTGTTTACTTGTGTATGTGTGTGTGTGTGTCATGGCTTTAGTCATTATACACATGTTGTACGTGTGTGTGTATTGTGTGGGTGCATGGCTAGTCATTCATACATGTGTGTACTTGGTGTGTCTGTTGTGTGTGGGGCATGCTAGTCCTTATACCTGTGTGTCTTGTGGTGTGTATGTGTGTGTGCATGGCTAGTCATTATACATGCAACAGCTCAGGATGCTTACAGCAGCTTGGGGGGTTAGTCTAGGGAACGGGCTACGTGATGTATGATTAGGTGTATGTCGATATGGGTATGCTAGCAGAACAGGTGGGGTGTTACCTAAGTAGGGGATGTAGAGTTGCTTGGAATGATCGTCTTCGTGGTAGGAGTAGAAGGGTTCGTTCCGAGTAGCTCGTGTCTATGTACGCAACGTGTGCGTTGTGAGAGATGAGGCGGTACATGGGTATGGTATTGTTACGCGCGAGAATCAGAGACGAGGATGACGAGGAGAAATGAACTCAAAGTCCACCATTAGGGAGGGGATGCTCAATCCTGCCTGTCCCAAGGGGAGGCAGACACTAGCAGTTGGGAATGAGGGGTGTAGGTCACAGCATTTTTTAGCCAGGGTCCATATGGCCTTGTCTAAGATGCCTATATCTGAGTAGCTGTAGGGTGCTACAGTCATAGGGTAGGTGATGGCAGGTTTAATACACATGGTGATGAGTCTGAGACATTGGAGAGGGGTGGCGCCTTTCGGTTTGGCAGTGGTGAGGATTTGGTGTCCTTTACTATGTATGAGGGCCAGGGCTTGTTTCATGAGGGGTCTCTAGTTCAGGTTGAGGCTAACCCCTAGATACTTGTATGGTTCATTGGGGGGAAGGTATGTAGCCCATGTGTCGTTAATGAGGATGGTGTTGTGGAGAAGTTTGGTTAGGGCCTTGTGGTTGGTTGGATCCTTGGGGTGGGAGCCATGCAATATGCAAGTGATCATGCATTTACCCCCGTTAAGAGGAATCCCAGACCAAGTACTGAATTGTTGCACTTTAAGGCATTGTACCTTGAGGTCGTCTGCTGTGTTAGTTACCACACTGGTGTCATCAGCATATCCTAGACTACCTGTTTGATCTTGGTCAGTATTGGATGTTGAGGTTATGCCTTGCTTGTATCCTCTGCCCCCGGCTTGTAGCCATCTGAGGAGAGGTTCGATGAAGATGATGAAGAGTAGGGGGGAGAGGGGGTCACCTTGGATGGTGCCTCTTGTGATTTGTATGGGTTTGCCTTGGGTGTTGTTGAGGTACATGTGGGTGGTAGCCCCGTTGTAAATTCCTTTCACTGTTTCAATGACATCTACCGGGATTCCAAGGTCGTACATAGTTTGTAGCAGCTTGTCATGGTCCACCATATTAAAGGCAGATGAGAAGTCAAAGTAGGCAGCAAACAGGTCTCTTTTATAGTGGGCCGCATCCTCGATGTCATGTAGGAGGTGGGTGAGCTGCCTATGGGTGCTTCTGTTCTGTCTGAATCCCTCTTGGGAGTCACTGAGGACTTGGTATTGGTCCAAGTATACTATGTTACATATACAAACCAATCTAATGATTGCTTGCATCCTAAGAGCTTTTTAAAATTTTCTCTTTGGTTAGTACCCTTGTGGCTAATATTACTTACATTTCTTTTGTCCTACATTGGACTTATTATAGAAATTCCCCTGCCTCGTTTTTAATCCTGGGAATTCTTTAATCCCAGAATATCCAGGATTGGGGGGAATGTTATGATACGATATATAGCCGTATCATACCCAACTGCCTGGACCACCCAACCGGCTAGGACGGCTTCCTGCCAGGTCCAGGAGCCGGGTCGCCGCCAGGCAAGGCCGGGGTGTAGAACCTAACCTACACCCTGCTATACACGCAGACGGCTACAAGAGTAGACGTCCCACTTGTAAAGCCATCGTCTTACCAAATTACAAATCGCACACGAAAAGAAGCTCCTCCTTATGTTCTTCACTGCCATATTGGAACAACAAGGGGCAGCTGTACACATGGACATACTTGTCCACCTGCAGCAAGTTATCAGGGCTTCAGGACATGCGGAAAGACTAACAAGCAAACAAACCAAAGAATCTAGACATACCAGGATTCCCTTGAAGCCTGTGCCCTTATCAGAGTTGACATCTGCAACAGCAAAGCATGCCTGTAAACCAGCAACTGCCTCATCTAGAGGAAGATCCACCACAAAGCGATCCAATTGCAGCTTTAGATCTCTCAAGTACTGACAATCCCAGCCACTGGGAGTATCCAGAAATGAGGCATGAAGGTCGCCTTGGCACAGATCTTCTTCGCTTGGGAGGTCAAATTCGGTAGAACATGTGCCATACCTGCACTACGACGTCCGCCACCAATTTTGCCAGGCTTCTGCTTCCTGGGGAGGCTCCGAGGTGTCGCCAACCTCTTTCGACTGGAATTAGGGGCAGCTGAAACCGCCCTAGAAGGCTAGAACTGTTCCCAAAGACTGTTGTATTGAAGATGTCATCACCGAATTGGTCGCTATCGTCCTTCCCACCCATCTCGCACCGCTCACTCGAGCGTCGGCCCAGGAATAATGAGACGAATGGCTGCCAATAGGAAGAAAGGTGCGCGATATAGCAGGGCCAATGATTCGCTACGGAGATAGAAATTCGACTTTAAGTTTTTTGGGCGCCGAAAGGGTGTCGGGCGCGGGCGCCCTTCCCAGGCCTGTTGGGTTCCAAATCTTCGTTTTCGTACCGCTGTTGGGTGGGGCGATTTCTCCCTGTCAAGAAACGGCTGGGGACGATTCGGCTGGGAAGGGTGTACAGCCTGAAATGAGTATATCCTTCATGAATCCTATCCCTACTACCTTGAATTGTGGTCGGTTGTGGTTCAAAATTCCTCGTAGTCCCCCTCGCGTCTAAATAATCGTTTGGATTTGAATATACTTCGCAAATTTCCAAGTGTCCCCTAGCGACCAACCAAGATTCTTCACTTATTTCCAAGTAACCCCTGGCGACCAACCAAGTGCCTGGAGAAGCAGGATCCAGATTGCCCGTCGCAGTGACGCAGTCGCACGTACCAGCAGACATCACTGCCTGGGCCTCCTCTCCATCCACATGAGAAGGTACGTACGCGACGGCAATCTAGCAAGCGCAACAGCCGTTCCCTCGAAGCTACTCATGCAAGTGCAATTATCACGCCCCATGCACAGGAGCTGATCATCAGACGTCTCCCGATCAATCATCACCCCAAGAGGGGGGGGGGGGGGGGGTATCGATTTAAACCTTGATTGTTTGACACTGCCCAGAACTGTCTATTTCTTGGGGTTTGGCCTAGTGGCTGGCTCAGGGAGCTACTTAGAAGCTGCTGCTCGTAGCTGAAAAATAAAAACTATGTGACTGCCCTTGACAGGTGCTAGTACGCCATGCTCCTTCGATTCTGTGCTCTTCTTTTGATTGGATTGGTTGGCTTTGCAAATGGGAGACAGCTTCATCAGACCATGGCTAATGCAGAACCCGCCCAAGCCCGGTACACCTCCACTGCCCTGTCCGTTCAACACACCAGATCTGGCGGGGTGTACACCGGCACTTTCAAGAAGTGCACCCTGAAGATTGGGGCAGATGCTGGGGGGGCTGAAGTCCTCTTTTCTGTACCCTTCAATGATGAGCATGTGGGTGCTTCAATCTGCGCTAGTGGGAATTGGGAAGGTGGACTAGTGGATGCCCTCACGAAAAAGATCACCCCGGGCAGCAATGTAGTGGATGCCGGTGCTAACCTGGGAACCTACACTGTTCAACTCTCACACAAGGCTGGACCAACTGGGCGGGTTTTTGCTTTCGAGCCTCAGCCCATGATCTACCAGCTCATGGTGGCTAACTCAATTAACTGTGGGGTGGGCAACATAGAGGCTCACCATGCAGCTTTGGGATTCAAGAACGGAAAGGTCTCCATGGGCTCTGCACTTCCCGATGGCAAGTCTGTAGGAGTAGAATATGCTCAAGCCGTGCGCCAAGGGGTGAGTGTGAACTATGGAGGCCGGTCTCTCGGAGTGGGCGGAGAAGTGGTGGCCATGCACACCTTGGATTCATTCAATATCACAAACCTCTCCCTTATCAAGATCGACGTTCAAGGGGCTGAGAACCTTCTGATCTGGGGTGCCAAGGAGACCATCCTCAGGGAGAAGCCTGCTATCAATATTGAGGACAATATTGAATTCAATGCCCGGATGACTTCTCCAGAAAATATCCACCTCTTCCAAATGCCTCCTGAGGTTGTTTCCTTCAACGCAATCACTTGGCTCAAGTCCATTGGCTACGAAGTTGAGTTCAGGCATATCGAGGATGTGATCATGGTGTACAAGGGCCCACCTGGTAGAGCCTCTGCAAGTTAACAATACATTGACATAGACAGGCCACTGTTGGCCCAAGACAAGCCCGCCCCACAGCATATGGGAGGGGTCTTCCAACAAACACAGGGAAGCACCATGGCAGGACCGGCTGCCAACATTGTCGCATCAACTGGCGTTGCAGCTGCCCCATAGTTTTTGCCCCCATGATTACCCATTTGTCCGTTTGTGTGTCCGACTGAAAAATTGAAGCCTGGCACGTCAGCCAACGGTTGTGTAACTAACTCGCTTCGGTCAGCTTCATCGTTGCCAACACACTCCGCCAATTTTCCACGTCGCTTGCGACGCTGCATAGGACTTGTTCTATGTAACTTCGGCTACGTAACTCGGGGTTCCCAGTGTAGATGCCCATCATCTGAGACCTCCTCACAAGGTGGTGCGTAATATGTATATATTTAGAACTTCCTCCCACTACCTAAAAGTGGAAACTGATAGATGGAAACGTCTAATTGTTCCTTGGAAGGATCGAGTGTGTCACCTTCGTGATTGTGGAACAGTTCACGTATATATGTTACAGTCCAGGGGTAGGCCAAATAGGCTAAAGGGACTAATTATGATACACTAATTATGACAACCATGCTTTCATCATGTTACATGCTCGAGGGAGGTAACTGTGTTCAGTCCCATCATTGTATATGTACTTATCAGCGACCTATACTTACCAAGGGCAGTGTGTTAATGTACTGCTCCGCGACCTATACTAACCAAGGGCAGTGTGTTAATCCATGTCTGCCAGCGAACCTATCTAACCAGCATGTAAATCCATGTGCTGCTCCCCTATACTAACCAAGGGCATGTGTCCATGGTACTTTTCAGTTGCTTATAAGCGAGATGATGAGTGACAATAAACGTAGAAGTCTCTAGCATTGTATTCGTTATACTCGTCGCTCTTATGAGTATGCTTGTTACATAAGTGTCTAGCATAGTATCCGTTTCAATACCCGTTGTATCTATAAAGGACTACATATACATATATATACCGGTAAATATAAATATATATAGATATATATATATATATATATATATATATATATATATATATATATATATATTATTATATAGGTTACACAAGTTACTCGTATGTATACATATGTGACAAGACATCTCTAGCACTGAATTCGTTACAACAAACACCTAGGATAATCTTATATCAGACCTTCTCTTCACCCCGGATCAACAATCATGCTCCAGTCCGACCTCATGTCCCCCCATCCACGAACATGCGGATTCAACACATAACCCTCCCACATGCTCTGAAAGATAAGGGATAGAAAAAGGGATATATATACTCAGTTGTTAAATTGGGTACCATAGGGCAGGATCCTTCCCTCACCCGCTTAGGTGTCTCCAAAGTAGCTGCCTACAAGCTCTGCACCGAACTCCACACCCATGCCACTGTCTCCTTCCAGCCCATTGTGCTGTGCAAACGACACATGGAACGGACCCAACAACCTCCCCCAGGGGGATAATACCCCCCCCCCTGGACACACACACACAACTATTGGTGGTTGGCCCCATTGAAAGCAAACCGGCTGGTACCCTCAACCCAACGCCTAGTAAGGAAGCTCCGTCGCTGCCGCAAGTTACAAGGTGCACTACATCTTGATCTTGGACAGACGGTCTCCAAAGGATGTTCTGCATAAGGGAAGGTGTTAAATTCAGGTAAGTGGGGACAAGCAACGTAGTAAACGGGTGTATGTGTGTGTGCGAGAGCAACACGTTCGCACATTAGTAGTGCACAAACATGAGTCACATATACACATGCATGCATGCTGTGGCAAGCACCTGAAGGAACTTACAGGCACCACAGACATGCGGGCAGTGCAGAAGCAACCTAACATGTTATGGTGCGCAGGGTGCATGTGTGTGTGCAAGAGCAACAGGTTCGCACAATAGTAGCGCACATACAGGAGTCACCAATGCACATGCATGCATTCTGTGGCAAGCACCTTAAGGCACTTACAGGCGCCACAAAAATGCTGGCAGTGCAGACGCAACAATGTTCAGGTGCGCAAGGTGTATGTGTGTGTGCAAGAGCGACAAGGTCCTACAGTTGTGCACAGTGTAAACCTACACACATGCATGCATTCTTTGGCAAGCACCCTAAGGCACTTACGGGCGCCACAGAAATGCCGGCAGTGTAGAAGCAACAATGTTCGGGTGCGCAAGGTGTATGTGTGTGTGCAAGAGCGACAAGGTCCTACAGTTGTGCACAGTGTTAACTTATTCACAAGCAACCCACACACGCAAGAAGCAAGTATGTCAGAAACGTAAACTCACCACTACGTACTAAGAACGCTCTCACATCATGGCAACATCAGCATCGCCATCAGTCCATACATCAGACAGCCCATCATCAAGTAGTGCATCTGAACGGGCGGGGGGGGGCGATGTATCCATAGGATGTCCTGCATAAGGTAAGGTGTTACATTCAGGAAAGTGGGCACAAGCAACGTCGCAGTTTTCAGAGTGTATGTCTATGTGTTTGAGTGATAAATTGGCTGGTTGGTCCTACAATAGTGCACAATGTTATCATGTACACATGCATGCATTCTGTGGCAAGCACCTCAAGACACTCACAGGCGCCACAGAAATGCCGGCAGTGCAGAAGCAACAATGTTCCGGTGCACAGGGTGTATGTGTGCGTGCAAGAGTGACAAGGTCCTACAGTTCTGCACAGTCTTAACCTATACACATGCATGCATTCTGTGGCAAGCACCTTAAGGCACTTACAGGCGCCACAGAAATGCTGGCAGTGCAGACGCAACAATGTTCCGGTGCGCAAGGTGTATGTGTGTGTGCAAGAGCGACAAGGTCCTACAGTTGTGCACAGTGTAAACCTATACACATGCATGCATTCTGTGGCAAGCACCTTAAGGCACTTACAGGCGCCACAGAAATGCTGGCAGTGCAGACGCAACAATGTTCAGGTGCGCAAGGTGTATGTGTGTGTGCAAGAGCGACAAGGTCCTACAGTTGTGCACAGTGTAAACCTATACACATGCATGCATTCTTTGGCAAGCACCTTAAGGCACTTACGGGCGCCACAGAAATGCCGGCAGTGCAGAAGCAACAATGTTCGGGTGCGCAAGGTGTATGTGTGTGTGCAAGAGCGACAAGGTCCTACAGTTGTGCACAGTGTTAACTTATTCACAAGCAACCCACACACGCAAGAAGCAAGTATGTCAGAAACGTAAACTCACCACTACTAAGAACGCTCTCACATCATGGCAACATCAGCATCGCCATCAGTCCATACATCAGACAGCCCATCATCAAGTAGTGCATCTGAACGGACGGGGGGGGGCGATGTATCCATAGGATGTCCTGCATAAGGTAAGGTGTTACATTCAGGAAAGTGGGCACAAGCAACGTCGCAGTTTTCAGAGTGTATGTCTATGTGTTTGAGTGATAAATTGGCTGGTTGGTCCTACAATAGTGCACAATGTTATCATGTACACATGCATGCATTCTGTGGCAAGCACCTCAAGACACTCACAGGCGCCACAGAAATGCCGGCAGTGCAGAAGCAACAATGTTCCGGTGCACAGGGTGTATGTGTGCGTGCAAGAGTGACAAGGTCCTACAGTTCTGCACAGTCTTAACCTATACACATGCATGCATTCTGTGGCAAGCACCTTAAGGCACTTACAGGCGCCACAGAAATGCTGGCAGTGCAGACGCAACAATGTTCCGGTGCGCAAGGTGTATGTGTGTGTGCAAGAGCGACAAGGTCCTACAGTTGTGCACAGTGTAAACCTATACACATGCATGCATTCTGTGGCAAGCACCTTAAGGCACTTACAGGCGCCACAGAAATGCTGGCAGTGCAGACGCAACAATGTTCAGGTGCGCAAGGTGTATGTGTGTGTGCAAGAGCGACAAGGTCCTACAGTTGTGCACAGTGTAAACCTATACACATGCATGCATTCTTTGGCAAGCACCTTAAGGCACTTACGGGCGCCACAGAAATGCCGGCAGTGCAGAAGCAACAATGTTCGGGTGCGCAAGGTGTATGTGTGTGTGCAAGAGCGACAAGGTCCTACAGTTGTGCACAGTGTTAACTTATTCACAAGCAACCCACACACGCAAGAAGCAAGTATGTCAGAAACGTAAACTCACCACTACTAAGAACGCTCTCACATCATGGCAACATCAGCATCGCCATCAGTCCATACATCAGACAGCCCATCATCAAGTAGTGCATCTGAACGGACGGGGGGGGGGCGATGTATCCATAGGATGTCCTGCATAAGGTAAGGTGTTACATTCAGGTAAGTGGGCACAAGCAACGTCGCAGTTTTCAGAGTGTATGTCTATGTGTTTGAGTGATAAATTGGCTGGTTGGTCCTACAATAGTGCACAATGTTATCATGTACACATGCATGCATTCTGTGGCAAGCACCTCAAGACACTCACAGGCGCCACAGAAATGCTGGCAGTGCAGAAGCAACAATGTTCCGGTGCACAGGGTGTATGTGTGCGTGCAAGAACGACAAGGTCCTACAGTTCTGCACAGTCTTAACCTGTACACATGCATGCATTCTGTGGCAAGCACCTTAAGGCACTTACAGGCGCCACAGAAATGCTGGCAGTGCAGACGCAACAATGTTCCGGTGCGCAAGGTGTATGTGTGTGTGCAAGAGCGACAAGGTCCTACAGTTGTGCACAGTGTAAACCTATACACATGCATGCATTCTTTGGCAAGCACCCTAAGGCACTTACGGGCGCCACAGAAATGCCGGCAGTGCAGAAGCAACAATGTTCGGGTGCGCAAGGTGTATGTGTGTGTGCAAGAGCGACAAGGTCCTACAGTTGTGCACAGTGTTAACTTATTCACAAGCAACCCACACACGCAAGAAGCAAGTATGTCAGAAACGTAAACTCACCACTACTAAGAACGCTCTCACATCATGGCAACATCAGCATCGCCATCAGTCCATACATCAGACAGCCCATCATCAAGTAGTGCATCTGAACGGACGGGGGGGGGCGATGTTTCCATAGGATGTCCTGCATAAGGTAAGGTGTTACATTCAGGTAAGTGGGCACAAGCAACGTCGCAGTTTTCAGAGTGTATGTCTATGTGTTTGAGTGATAAATTGGCTGGTTGGTCCTACAATAGTGCACAATGTTATCATATACACATGCATGCATTCTGTGGCAAGCACCTCAAGGCACTCACAGGCGCCACAGAAATGCCGGCAGTGCAGAAGCAACAATGTTCCGGTGCACAGGGTGTATGTGTGCGTGCAAGAGTGACAAGGTCCTACAGTTCTGCACAAGCACCTTGATTCTGTGGCAAGCACATTAAGGCACTTACAGGCGCCACAGAAATGCTGGCAGTGCAGACGCAACAATGTTCCGGTGCGCAAGGTGTATGTGTGTGTGCAAGAGCGACAAGGTCCTACAGTTGTGCACAGTGTAAACCTATACACATGCATGCATTCTTTGGCAAGCACCTTAAGGCACTTACGGGCGCCACAGAAATGCCGGCAGTGCAGAAGCAACAATGTTCGGGTGCGCAAGGTGTATGTGTGTGTGCAAGAGCGACAAGGTCCTACAGTTGTGCACAGTGTTAACTTCTTCACAAGCAACCCACACACGCAAGAAGCAAGTATGTCAGAAACGTAAACTCACCACTACTAAGAACGCTCTCACATCATGGCAACATCAGCATCGCCATCAGTCCATACATCAGACAGCCCATCATCAAGTAGTGCATCTGAACGGACGGGGGGGGGCGATGTATCCATAGGATGTCCTGCATAAGGTAAGGTGTTACATTCAGGAAAGTGGGCACAAGCAACGTCGCAGTTTTCAGAGTGTATGTCTATGTGTTTGAGTGATAAATTGGCTGGTTGGTCCTACAATAGTGCACAATGTTATCATATACACATGCATGCATTCTGTGGCAAGCACCTCAAGGCACTCACAGGCGCCACAGAAATGCCGGCAGTGCAGAAGCAACAATGTTCCGGTGCACAGGGTGTATGTGTGCGTGCAAGAACGACAAGGTCCTACAGTTCTGCACAAGCACCTTGATTCTGTGGCAAGCACATTAAGGCACTTACAGGCGCCACAGAAATGCTGGCAGTGCAGACGCAACAATGTTCCGGTGCGCAAGGTGTATGTGTGTGTGCAAGAGCGACAAGGTCCTACAGTTGTGCATAGTGTAAACCTATACACATGCATGCATTCTTTGGCAAGCACCCTAAGGCACTTACGGGCGCCACAGAAATGCCGGCAGTGCAGAAGCAACAATGTTCGGATGCGCAAGGTGTATGTGTGTGTGCAAGAGCGACAAGGTCCTACAGTTGTGCACAGTGTTAACTTATTCACAAGCAACCCACACACGCAAGAAGCAAGTATGTCAGAAACGTAAACTCACCACTACTAAGAACGCTCTCACATCATGGCAACATCAGCATCGCCATCAGTCCATACATCAGACAGCCCATCATCAAGTAGTGCATCTGAACGGACGGGGGGGGGCGATGTTTCCATAGGATGTCCTGCATAAGGTAAGGTGTTACATTCAGGTAAGTGGGCACAAGCAACGTCGCAGTTTTCAGAGTGTATGTCTATGTGTTTGAGTGATAAATTGGCTGGTTGGTCCTACAATAGTGCACAATGTTATCATATACACATGCATGCATTCTGTGGCAAGCACCTCAAGGCACTCACAGGCGCCACAGAAATGCCGGCAGTGCAGAAGCAACAATGTTCCGGTGCACAGGGTGTATGTGTGCGTGCAAGAGTGACAAGGTCCTACAGTTCTGCACAGTCTTAACCTATACACATGCATGCATTCTGTGGCAAGCACCTTAAGGCACTTACAGGCGCCACAGAAATGCTGGCAGTGCAGAAGCAACAATCCCTGCATGTAGGGGGTCGTCTGCCTGTTGGTACAAGTAATATGGAAGGAATAATAAAATAATGTATGGGTTACAGGCTACATTATATATTCCCTGCCTACAAAACCTATGTGGCTACCGCTACCTCCTGCTGGCATATGCCCTGGTGTAGAGGTTGGTGGGGCCAAAACACCAGATCAGGCCAGCAACACCTTCCCCCCCCAGCCCCCCCATCGCTTAACACCAACCTCACAGCCACTACCAAGTTGAGTCTTCGGAATACTCCCCTCAAATCCGCCTTGCAAGCTGCAAATAAAGAGGGTGCACAAGTGTGTGAGTGAGTGTGTTTGCACACGGGCATTTGGGAGAAAAAGGCTGAGCGGGTTGCATGTTCAATTATATATTGCCTGCCTAAAGTACGTTGGTGGCTACTACTTGCACCTGCATTGCTGTGGCAAGCTGCCTCAAAGGCGCTCACGTGGGCCACAGCTCTTCCGGCACTCGTCTGACCGGTACAACGAAGTGTTCTAACAAGCCACACCTGCGTTGCTGTGGCAAGCTGCCTCAAGGGCGCTCACATGGGCCACAGCTCTGCAGGTGCTCGTCTGCCTGTCATAAGGAAGTGTACTAACAAGCTACACCTCAAGGGCGCTCGCATGGGCCACAGCTCTGCGAGGTTGTGCTCGCTATCAGCTTAGACACTTCAAGAGTGGAGAGATACTCGCAGCGGTCAAACGCGTCAATCTTTTAATGCAAGATGAGAATAATTAAAGGGACTGGGGACACACATTAGACACCAGCGGTGGAAGGGGCGGAAGCCTGGAACCTAACCTAGAACCTAAGCCAGGAATCTTAAGCCTGGTGCAGGCAATACAGCGCGTGTCAGGGGATCAGGGGACGCAGCCCACCAGGAGCTGTCACCGTGTCATGAAAGATGACACAGTCTACAGGAAGCTATAACTATCTACAGCTATAGTTCTAAGGAAGTACAGAAGTAGTCACCAAGACATAAAACGATCGAGTGAACCGCAATTGATGCTGATACTCGCTAGCTTTTCCGGCCGATGACGCAAGCGCACGCAAAGGAAGTGAAACCCTATCGCATGGAGCGGCAATCCACAGATAGACAACCCGCAAATACCCACACCAGTATTGGCCCAGGGAGAGCCACCCCACTCCCTCTATTGATTGCCTATGTGATTTTACCGCAATTGAACATTGAAAAATACGCACATTTAGCAATGGGGCTTCTTGCCGCCAAGTAGACAAGGCAAGCTGGCCGACTTCTTCGTCTCCTTCCTCGGCAATTGATTATCAGGGGCCTTGCCGCCCGTGAAATTGCGGGCTATCTGCTTGGTACGAGCCATTATTCACTGGAAGGGAACGTTGCTGCCAATACATCCCGGCAAAGTTAGAAACCCTAGGCGTGGTTTCGAGGTTTCCTGGATGGCCATGTCGGTAGATCTCGATCACTAGAGGTAACCCAGGGAGTTGACCGCCCTATCGCAGCAAGTAGACTGTAATGCGACGCGAACAAACGAACAAACAACGGGTTGTGAAGAAGAAAGGGTCGGACAAAGGGGTGATAAGAGCGAAGCGCGCCATCTAAAGGGGTAGTTGACGTTGAGGACGGGATCCTCCAACCGGTAAATGATGATAAAGGGTGGCCCAACCGACAAACGGTTACAACTAGGGTCCGGAAGGCAGGGCAACCGGTAAAAAATCGCGTCCATTTTACCAGTGAGACAGAGACAGAAACAGTTTTGTTGGTTACACAGTGAAGACTGAAGTAGAAGGAAGATACACGCAACGAGTGCGCTTATATAGAAGGCGGGAGTCTGCAGGAAGATCCTGCAGACCCGTGTAGGCCACAGCTAGCCTGTGGCCTAGCGGCAGGCAACTCGGGACCTGGAGAGACCAGGTACCGGTATGCATTATGCCGACTCAGTGTCCGACGTATATCGGACAATAACATCCCCCCCAACTTGAGGTATTCTTGAGCTCAAGAATTCCTGAAGTTAACTGAGGGTCATAAGAAATTAATAGAGATATAAAAGAAATACAATGACTAAGAGCTGGTCTGCTTCGGTCAAGAACTTGGACAATAAGATTATTCAGGTCAAGACTAAAGGGAAGGAAGCACTTGGAAAGTCTCGAAGTCAGTAAGTCACTATATGTGGCTGTACATTGGTCAGGCTTGTCAAGAGATCAGATGTAAGGTAATCTGGACTGTGGCAAGGCGGGCTGGCACAGTCAAGGTGGTAATCTTATCTAAGAACTCTAAATCACTGGCCTAGGTTGGTACAGACTTAAACTAAAGTAAGTCTATCAGGGGAAAGAGAATTTATACGGTTATACCTGAGGTCATCTAACTTATTCCCCCTCTAATTGGGAAGTCGAGATCCTGCAAAGACTTCAAATCAAATCAAGAGTGACATCAGGATAACGAAATCAGATACTGGCAGGACTAAGTGTGATACATCCCACCTAGAAGTCAGTCGGGATGCATGTGGTCAGCATACTATTCCCCCCATAATTTGGGGGCTCTAAATGAATCCACAAATTACGTATGACATTTTGAGAAATAACTGAAGGTAGACATCCTCCGCTAGCTCATAACTATCCGTCCAGATGGAAGGATAGGGTGAGGTACTTCCAGTATTATTTATAAGATATAAGAAGGTAGGCTTGACAGTAAATACAACTGTCTTCCAGAGGGGAGATACATGCTGAGAAGTCAATTGAAAACAGCATGTAACTAGAGGTCCAGGTCTGCAAGAAAACTAGTCAAACTGCTGTGTTAGTACATGGCAGGACAGGATTTAAATTCCTAGATATGTTTCATTGCTGAGACAGATACAGAGAACATAGACAGAACAGAGACAGAGACAGACGAGACAAGACAGAGACAGAGACAGAGACAGTATACAAGACAGCCGAATACATACAGAGACAGATGACAGAGACAGAGACAGAGAAGAGACAGAGACAGAGACAGAGACCGAGACAACTCAGAGACATATGACAGAGCATAGACATAGACCGAGACGAGACAGATGACACAGACAGAGACAGAGACTAGAACAGAGACAGATACAGGACAGATACAGAACAGAACAGAGACAGAGACAGAGACAGAGACAAGACAATACATAACAGAGACATAGACAGAGACAGAGACGAGACAGAGACAATACATAAACAAGATAACAGAGACAAAAAGTAGACAAGACAAGACAAGACAAGACATAGACATAGACAGATACGAGACAGATAAACAGAGACAGAACAGAACAAGACACGACAAGACAGAGACAGAGACATATACAAGACAGAGACAATAACAGAGACCGAGCAAAACATAGACAAGACGGAACAGAGCAGATACAGAGACAGAGACAGAGACAAGACGAGACAAGACAGAGACAGAGACAAACAGAGACAGAGACAGAGACAAGACAAGACCGATACAGACAGAGACAGAGACAGAGACAGAGACAAAGACAGCGACAGAGACAGGACATAGACAGAGACAGAGGACAGAGACAGAGACAGAGAACGAGACAAGACAGAGACAGAGACAGAGAGACAGATACAGAGACAGAGACATAACGAGAGACAACATAGACAAGACGAGAACAGAAGACAGAACAGATACAGAGACAAGACTAGACAGAGACCGAGACAGAGACAGAGACAGAGACAGAGACAGAATACGAGAGACAGAGACAGAGACATAGACAAGAGACAGAGACGAACAGAGACAGAGACAGACAGAACAGAGACAGAGACAGAGACAAGACAGAGACCGAACAGAGACAGAACTAGATACATAGACAGAGACAGACGACATAGACGAGACAGAGCCAGAGACAGAGACAGAGACAGGAGACGAGACATAGACATAGACAGAGACAGAGACAAGAGACAAGACATAGAACAGAGACAGGACAAGACAGAGCCGAGACAGAGACCGAGACGAGACAGAGACGAACAGAGACAGAGACAGAGACAGAGACAGACAAGACAAAAACATAGAACACAGAGAACAGATACAGACAGACAGAGACAGATACAGAGACAGAGACAAGATCCAACAGAGGAGACAGGACATAGACAGAGACCAGAGACAGAGACAAGAGACCGAA
The DNA here is from genome assembly GCA_013435795.1 of Chlamydomonas sp. ICE-L. Lineage (NCBI taxonomy): Eukaryota > Viridiplantae > Chlorophyta > Chlorophyceae > Chlamydomonadales > Chlamydomonadaceae > Chlamydomonas > Chlamydomonas sp. ICE-L. The sequence continues at coordinate 6,341 of JACBWV010000119.1, read as the reverse complement.
GACAGAGACGAGACAGAGACACTAGACAGAGACAGAGACAGAGACAGAGACAGAGAACAGCGACAGAGACAGAGACCAGACAGAGACAAGACGAGCAGACAAGACAGAGACCGAGACAGAGACAGACAGAGACCGAGACAGAGGACGAGACAGAGACAGAGACAGAGACAGAGAAGAGACAGAGACAGAGACAAGACAGAGACAGAGAACAGAGAACAAGACAGGACAGAGACAGAGACAAGACAGATACAGAGACAGAGACAGAGCAGAGACAGAGACAATACAGGACAGAGAAACAGAAGACAATACAGAACAGCCAGAGACCCGAGACAGAGACAGAGACGAGACAGAGACAAAGACAAGACAGACAGAGACAAGACAGAGACAAGCAGAGAACACGACAGAGACAGAGACAGAGACAGAGACCAGTACCTGAGACAGAACCGAGACAGAGACGAGACAGAGACAGAAACAGGACAGAACAGAGACGAACAGAGACAGAGAACAGTAGACCGAGCAGACAGAGACAGAGAAGACAGAGACAGAGACAAGACAGAGACAGATACAGAGACAGAGACAGAACCGAGACAGAGACAATAGACAGAGACAAGAGCAGAGACAGAGACATATACAAAGACAAGACAGAGACAGAGACATGACAGAGACCAAGAGGACAGAGACAGAGAACAGAGACAAGACAGGAGAATATACGAGACATAGACAAAGACCTTAGACGGACAGAGAAGAACGATACAGAACAGAGACAGAGACGAGACAGAGACGAGAACAGAGACAGAGACAGAGACGAGACATAGACCAGAGACAGAGACCAGAGCAAGGACAGAGACCGAGACCTAGACAGAGAGACAGAGACAGAGACGAGACCGAACCAAGCATAGACAGACGAGCCATAGACAGAGACAAGACAGAGACAGAAACGAGACGACAGAGACAAGACAGAGAACCAGGAGACAGAATACGAGACGAACAAAGACATATACATAGACAGAGACAGAGACAGAGACGAGAGACAGAGACAGAGGCAGAGACATAGACAAGACAGAGACAGAGACAGAGACATAGACAAGACAGATACAGATACAGAGACATAGACAGAGACAAAGACAGAGACAAGACAGAGAGAGACAGAGACAGAACAGAGACAGAGACAAGACGACAGAGACAGAGACAGAGACAAGACAAGACGAGAGACAGATCCAAGACAGAGACGAGACAGAGCGAGACAGAGACAGAGACAGAGACAGAGACAGAGACGGAGACAAAACACAGAGACAGAGAACAGAGACAAGACATAGACAGAGACAGAGAACAAGACAGAGACAGAGACAGAGACAGAGACAGGACAGAGACAGAGACAGAGACAGAGACAGAGACAGAGACAAGAGACATAAGAACGAGACGAGACAGAGACAGAGACAGATACGAGAAAGACAGAGACAAACAGAGACCCATAGAAGAGACAAGAAAAAAGCCAGAACAAGAGACAGAGACGAAGACGAGACAGAGACAGAGACAAGACAGCGACAGAGAACAGAGAAGAGACGAGACAGAGCACAGAGACAGAGACAAGCGAGACAACAGAGACCAGAACAGAACAGAGACAGAACAGAGACAGAGACAGAACAGAGACAGAACAGGACAAAGACTAGACAGCGACAGAGACAGAGACAAGACATAGACAGAACATAGACAGCGACAGAAGAAACAAAAAGGGACGACAGATACGAGACATAGACAGAGACATAGCAATGACAAGACAAGAAGAGACAAGACAGAGACAAGACAAGACAGAGACATAACATAGACAGAGACGAACAAAGACAGAGACAGATACAGTACAGAGACGAGACAAGACAGAGACAGAGACAGAGAAAGACAAGACAGAGACAGAGACAAGACATAGACAGCGACAGAGACAGAGACAGAGAAACAGACAGGACGAGACAGACAGAGACATAGACAGAGACAGAGCAGAGACAGAGACAGAGACAGAAACAGAGGACAAGACAAGACAGAGACAAACGAGACAGAGAACAGAGACAGAGACATAACATAGACAGAGACAGAGACAGGACATGATACAGAGACAGAGACAGAGACAAGAGACAGAGAGAGACATGAGAACAGAGACAGAGCAGAGACGAGACAGAGACAGAGACAGAGACAGAGACAGAGACAAAGACAGAGACAGAGACAGAGACAGATACAGAACGAGACGAGAGAGACAGAGACAAGGGCAAGGACAGAGACAAGAGCAGAGACAGAGACAGAGACAGAGACAGAGACAACAGAGACATAGACAGAGCAGAGACAGAGACAGAGACAAGAGACAGAGACAGAGACAGATCCAGGAGACAAGGACGAGACAGATACATAGACAGAACAGACAGAGACAGAGAACAGAGACAAGACAAGACGAGACAGAACAGGACAGATACAGAGACAGAGACGAACAGAGAACAGAGACAGAGACGATACAGAGACAGAGACCAAAGGGACCGATACAGAAACATAGACAAAGGAGCAAGAGACAAGATCCCCTAGAACAAGAACATAGACCGAAACAAGAGACAGAACAATAGACAAGCTACAAGAGACAAAGATACAGAGAACCGAGACAAGAGACAATAGACAGACAAGAGAACAGATACGCTATACAAGAGACAGAGACAATGGAACACGAGACAGAGACAGATATACAAAAAACCAGAGACAGAGACAGGAGACACGAGACAGAGCAGAGAACATGAACATATACAGAGACAGAGACAGAACAAGAGACAGAGACAAGAACCAAGAAACAGAGACAGAGAGCAGAGACAGAGAAACAGAGACATAGACAGCGACAATAGTAACATACAAACAAGAGACAGATACAGAGACAGAGAACATAGACACGAAGACAAAGAACAGATACAAGGACAGATACCGAGACAAGAGAACAGAAGAACCAAGACCATATCCGATACAATATAACCCAGAGACAGAGACATAGAGACACGATAAAACAAAAGACAAGTAGACAGAAACAGAGACAAGAGACAGAAGACAGAGACAAGAGAACATAGACCGATACCAAGAGACAGAGACAGAGACAGAGACCAGAGAAACAAGAGACACGAGACAAAAACAGAGACAGAGACAGAGACACAATACACAAAAGAGAACAAGACAAGATACAAGACAGAGACAGAGACAAGACAGAGACAGAGAACGAACCAGAGACCAAGATACCAACAAGATCCAATAACCAGAGACATAACAGAGACAGGCACAGAGAACGAGAACAAGAGACAGAGACAAGAAACAAAGAGACACTAGACAAAAGACAGAGACCAGAGACGAGAGACAGAAACAGATACAAGAGACAGAGACAGAGACAGAGAACCGAGAGAACAGAGACAAGAACCGAGAAACAAAGAGAACAGAGACAAAGACAGAAACAGAGAACCAGACAAACAAGACAGAGACAGAAAACAGAGACAGATACCAAAAGACAGAGACAAGACAGAGACATAGACAAAGAGACAAAAAGAAACAAAAAGAGACAAGAAACAGAGAAACCAGAGACAGATAACAAAAAGAGACAATAACAGAGCAGGTAATCCTATACAGATACAGATACAAGAGACCGAGACAGAGACAAGAGACAAGATAAACAGAGACAATAGACAGAGAACAAAAACATAAGAAAAGACTAGAACCGATAAACAGACAGTATACAAGAATATATACAATAGCAGCAAGAAAGTATACAACGGATACCAAAGACAAAGACAGAGACATATACATAGACAGATACAATAGACAAATAGACAAGAAAGACGTATACAGATACAAAACAAGATACGAGAAGACAGAGACAGAGACAAATTACAAGAGACAAAGAGAACAGAGACAGATACAAGAAGATAACATAACACGGATAAACATAGACATAGACAAGACAGAAGAACCAAAACAAAAGATACAGAAACAGAAGACATAGACAATAGACAAATAACATAGACATTAACCTAGACAGAAGACAAGGATACCGATACACAATAGCCAAGAGAACAGAGACAGAGACAATACAAGAGAACAAGATACAGAACAGTACGAAATATACAAGCATATACAAGAAAAAGGAAAACCTCTAGACAAGATACACAGAGAACAGATAACATAACAGAGACCGAGACAGAAGAGTAACAGATAGCAATAGAACAGAGACCAAAGAGACATAGACAAGATACAGAGACAGAACAAGAACATATAACGAGAACAGAAACGTAGAACGCAAAAGAGACAAGATACAGATACAATTAGAACAAGAGGACAGAGACGAGACATATACAGAACAGAGACAAGAGACAATACAGAGAACACGAGACAACAGGAACAGAGAACGGAACAGATGACAGAGGACAAATAACAAGAGAACCAAAGACAGAGACAAAACAAGACAGATTACAGAGACATAGACCATAGAACAGATACAGAGAACAAGAACAGAGACAGATACACAGAACAGGACAGAGACCCAAGACATAGACAAGAGACTAACAGAGACGAGACGAGAACAAGAGACCAGAGACAGAACCAGAGACAAGGAGACAAGACAGAGAACTATAGACAGATGAACAATATACAGAGCCAAGAACACAAAACAGAGACAAGCGACAGATACAGATACCAACGCGACAAAGATCCGATACAATACAGATACATCTACGAATAGACCATATAAACAAAGACCCATATACATAGCCAATCACCATAGAACTATACAGAGACGCTAGACCGGATGCTGAAGAACAAAGAGAACACCATAGACAACAGAGGTAACAAAAGACAGTACGCCTATACAAGAACATAGACAAGCAGAGACGGTAAAGACAGAAGAGACATATACCATAGAACATATACAGAGAAATAGACAAAAGATAGACGCAACTCACTAGACAAAAGTATGCAAGAAACACAAGACAAAAACAGAGACAATATAAACAGATTACAAAGCGAGCTATACATAGACATATAACAAGAACAGAGTAAAAAGATACAATTAACAAGAAACATATACAAATAGACAAAGATAAGCAAAGATAACAGTACATAGACATATACATAGCAACTAGACATAGACAGATAGCAGAGACACAGAGAACATATAACAAGATGACAGTATAACATAGACAAACCGAGACATTAGACAGAGACCAGACCCCAGATACATAGACACAGATAAACAGAGACATAACAGAAGAGACAAGATACAATAGACAGAAAACATATACCAAATACACAGAGACAAATAGAAACAAATATACAGAGACATATACATAGATCAAGATACAAAATACACAAAACAAAATAGTACAGAGAACAGATACATAGACCAGAAGAGCATAGAAACATAGAACTATAGAGACAATAGACCATATACAATAACATACAGACAATAGACAGATACATAGAACAGATAACATATGACAAAAAGATACATAGCACAGATACAGAGACACAGAGACAGAATCAGAGACAGATAAACAAGAAAAACAGACATAGACAAAGACAAAGAGACAATGACATAGACAGAGACAGAGACTAGAGACAAGATACAGAACCAAAAAAAAGATACAGAGATACGCATACAATACAAAGATCCAATATACCAAGACACAGAGACATAGACAAATAAGAGTGACATATCAATAGACACAGAGACAATATACAGAGTACAGAGAAAGATACATAGACATATACAATATACAATTAACAAGATAAACAAGATACAACAATAATAAATAACAAGAGACAGGGACAATACAGAGACATATACATTAGCATAGATACAGCGACATAGAAACCGGAGACAACATATCAAAGACAGAGACAGATACCAAATGACAGAGACAGAGAACAGATACACAATATACAGATAACAATAGACAAATCGACATAGCCAAGAGACGAGACAAGAACAATATACCTAGAGAACAGGAGACAGAATGAGAACAAAGACAGAACAGATACAGAGACAGAGACAAATATACAAGAGACAACAACAAAAATACAAATACAGCGAGCAGACATATAAAAACATAGACATAGAAACATACAGATACCTAGACAGATACAAGAGACAGAGACATATACCCGAGACATATAGAAAACAGATACAAAGACAGGACGGAGACAATAAAAAACGATACATAGACATATACAAAGACGATACATATACGAGACAAGACATATACAAGAACCAGAGACGATACATAAATAGACTATACATATGACAAGAAGACGATAACATAGACAGATAACAAAATACA
>JACBWV010000118.1:0-33580 GCA_013435795.1 Chlamydomonas sp. ICE-L | reverse complement strand
ACAGGACGCGACCATGGCACCACCCAGCCACAGTACGCACCAGGCACCCACCCACCCCACCGACCACCCATGGACCACCCACCCCACGACGCAGCCAGGCACCCACACGCCAAGGACGCACCCAGGGCACCCACCCCACCCTCACTAGTCGACCCGGCACCCACCCCCCCCAGACGATGCCGCACCCACCCACCACAGGAAGCCCCAGGCACCCACCACCCACAGGACGCACCAACCCACCCACCCACCGGACGCAGCCAGCACCACCCACCCAACAGGACGCACCCCAGCACCACCTCACCCACAGGACGCAGCCAGGCACCCTACCCACCACAGACGCACCCAGGCACCCACCCACCCACATACGCAGACAGGCACCACCCACCACAGAGCCCACCAAGGGAACACCCAGGCACCCACCCCAGCCAACAGGACGCACCCGGCACCACCCACGCCATGGAAGCACCAAAGGCACCCACCAACCACAGCACAGGACGAACCGAGGAACCCACCCAAAAACAGGACCACCAGGCACCCACCCCACCCAAGGACGCACGCCAGGCACCCACCCACCCACCCACAACCCAGGGGGGGGGGACGCAACCAGGCCCCATCCCTACCCACAGACGCAACCAGTCACCCACCACCCACAGGACGCACCAGGCACCACTAGAACCCAAGGACGCACCAGGCACTCCAACCCGAACCCAACAGGACGCAGCCAGCACCCACCACCCACCTGACGCACCCAGGCACCCACCACCCACAGGGACGCACCCAGGGCCCCCACCACCACAGGATCACCAGTCCCCCACCCACCCACAGGACGGACCAGCCCCCCCACCCCACATGACGCACACCAGGCACCACCCACCCACAGGAATCACTCCAGGCACCCACCACCCACAGTCCGCACACAGTCACCACCCACACACAGTACGCACCCATGCAACCACCCACCCACATAGCAACCAGGCAACCCACCCACAACAGGACGACCACATCACCCACCCACCCACAGGACTCACCCAATTCACCCACCCACCCACAGTACTCATCCATGTCCCCACCCACCCACATTAACGCACATTCAACCAACACCCACAGTACTCACCCATGAACCCACCCAACCCACAATTACTCACCCCATTCACCCACCCACCCACATTACTCATCCATTCACCCACCCACCCACATTACTGCACCCAGGACGACCCACCCACCAGGACGAACCCAGGCACCAACCCACCCACAGGACGCACCCAGGCACCCACCCACCCACAGGACGCACCCAGGCACCCACCCAGCCCACAGGACGAACCAGGCACCCCACCCCACGGACGCACCCCGGCACCCAACACAAAAGGACGCACCCAGGTCACCCACCCACCACAGGACTCCACCCCATGCCCCCCCAACCCACCCACAGGACGCACCCAGGCAACCCACGCAACCACAGGACGCAGCCTAGGCACCCACCCAACCACAGGACGCACCCCCCACACACAGGAAGAAAAAAGGAACAACAAAAAAAAAAGGAAGAAAAAGGAACACCACACAAACAAAGAAGAAACAAGAAAAAACCCACCACAGGAAGAAAAAAGGAAAAAAAACACACAAAGGGACGAAACCAGGAAAACCACACCAACCAAAGGAATAAAAAAGGCAAACACCACAACCACCAGGAAGCACCCAGGCACACACACAAACAAAAGTAAGAAAAAGGAAACCACAAAAACAAAATGACGCACAAAGGAACCAAAACAAACAAAGGGAAGCACACAGGAACCCAACCCACCCAACAGGAAGCACACAGGCACCCACCAACCCACAGGAAGCACCCAGGAACCACCCACCAAAGGAAGCACCAGGCACCCACCCACCCACAGGAAGCACCAGGCACCCACCAAACACACAGGACGAGCCGCACCACCCACCCACAGGACGCACCCAGGCACCACCCACCCACAGGGGGGGGGTGGGGGGGGGGGGTGGGGGGGGGGGGGGGGGGGAGGGGGGGGGGGGGGGGGGTGGGGGGGGGGGGGGTGGTCTTTTTTTTTTTTTGTTTTTTTTTGCTCACCCATTCACCACCCACCCACATTATACCCATTCAACACCCACCACATTACTCACCCATTCACCCCACCACATACTCACCCATTCACCCACCCACCCACATTACTCACCCATTCACCCACCCACCCACATACCATCATTCACCACCCACACACATACTCCCCATTCACCCACCCACCCACATTACTCACCCATTCACCCACCCCCCCACATTACTCCCCCATTCACCCACCCACCCACATTACTCACCCATTCACACCCACCCACATTACTCACCCATTCACCCACCCACCCACATTACTCACCCATTCACCCACCCACCCACCTTACTCACCATTCACCCCCACCCACATTACTCACCCATTCACCCACCCACCCACATTACTCATCCATTCACCCACCCACCCACATTACTCACCCATTCACCCACCCACCCACATTACTCACCCATTCACCCACCCACCCACATTACTCACCCATTCACCCACCCACCCACATTACTCACCCATTCACCCACCCACCCCACATTAGGAGGAGGATCATGAGGATGAGGATGGTGATGAGGATGGTGATAAGTAGTAGTAGTAGTAGGAGGAGGAGGAGGAGGAGGAGGAGGAGGAGGAGGGTCATGAGGATGATGGTGAGGATGGTGATAAGTAGTAGTAGTAGTAGTAGGAGGAGGAGGAGGAGGAGGAGGGTCATGAGGATGAGGATGGTGATGAGGATGGTGATAAGTAGTAGTAGTAGTAGTAGTAGTAGTAGTAGTAGTAGTAGTAGGAGGAGGAGGAGGATCATGGGGATGGTGATAAGTAGTAGTAATAGTAGTAGTAGTAGGAGGAGGAGGAGGAGGATCATGAGGATGATGATGGTGATGAGGATGGTGATAAGTAGTAGTAGTAGGAGGAGGAGGAGGAGAAGGAGGAGTAGGATCATGAGGATGATGATGGAGATGAGGATGGTAATAAGTAGTAGGAGGAGGAGGATGAGGATGAGGATCATGAGGATGATGATGGTGATGAGGATGAGGATGGTGATGATGATAATAATAATAATAATAATAATGATAATAATAATAATAATAATAATAATAATAATAAGGGCATTTTCCCTGGTGCCCTATGGGTCTCCACATGTGTCCACGGCTTGACGGAGCCAAGAGGGACTCATGAACATCATGCCCAAAACAAAACATGTAAGCTAATCTGCATGTTGAAAACAAAACATGTAAGCTAATCTGCATGTTGAAAACAAAACATGTAAGCTAATCTGCATGTTGAAAACAAAACATGTATGCCAATCTGCATGTTGAAAACAAAACATGTATGCTAATCTGCATGTTGAAAACAAAACATGTATGCCAATCTGCATGTTGAAAACAAAACATGTATGCTAATCTGCATGTTGAAAACAAAACATGTATGCCAATCTGCATGTTGAAAACAAAACATGTATGCCAATCTGCATGTTGAAAACAAAACATGTATGCCAATCTGCATGTTGAAAGCAAAACATGTATGCCAATCTGCATGTTGAAAACAAAACATGTATGCCAATCTGCATGTTGAAAGCAAAACATGTATGCTAATCTGTAGGTTAAAAACAAAACATGTATGCCAATCTGCATGTTGAAAACATTTCCTCATTCCCCCATTTCCCCCACGTGATGCACAGATCCATCCTGGCCACCAAGCTGCTGTACTGCTCTGATTATGAGTGTGCCGCAAACATACGCACCACTGAGCTTTTGAAGCTACGCTTTGGAGAGGGAGCCCTGCACATGTGTGAGGTACGTGGAAGATACAATGAATACAATAAATACAAATATAAAATAAAAAGATAAAATAAATACATAAAATAAATAAATAAAATAGATAAATTGGATGCCTTATTATGAGGCAAGAGGTGAGGGGGCCAGCCTGTTTGCTTTCCATGGACCCAACCACCAAAGATAGGTTGAGAGCAAAGAGAGGGTGCACTGCACATGTGTGAGGTACGTGGAAATTAAAATAAATAAATACATACAATATACTTTAAATAAATAAGTACATAAAATAAATATATAACATAAATAAATGCATAAAATAAATGCATACAATGAATAAAGACATAGAATATACATAAAATAAATAAGTAAATGAAATAAATACAGAACATAAATAAATAAATGCATAAAATAAATACATCACTTAAATAAATAGAAACACAAAATAAATCCATTAAGAAAATTAATAGTATGCCTCCTTACGAGGTGAGAAGTGAGGGGGCCAGCCTGTTTGCTTTCACTGGGCCCAACAGCCAAAGGCAGGTTGTGAGCAAAGAGAGGGTGCACTACACATGTGCGTGGTAGGTGGCAAATACATACATAAACAAAATTAATAGTATGCCTTATTGCGAGGCGAGATGTGAGTGGGCCAGCCCGTTTGCTTTCACTGGGCCCAACCAACAAAGGTAGGTTGTGAGCAAATGGAGGATGCACTGCACATGTGTAGGGATCGGCAATATGATATCATATGATATCATATGATGCCGGCAGTCTGGCTAGGTAACTTTGGCCTGGGGCATCATATCATATGATATTAAATCATATGATTTGTGTATGATATCATATGATATCATACTCGTCTTTGGTAAACATCATATTATTTGCCGTTCCCTGCACATGTGTGAGGTTGGTTGTGCGCAACAGGGGGAAATGTGATGACCGATCAGGGGAAGTCTCGAGTAGTATGGGCTCCTCCAATACTCGTTGTGAAGGGCCTCTGCAAGGTAGGGTTGGTGTGTGTGGGGTGTGTGTACGAGTGTGTGTGTAGGTGGGTGGGGTTGGTGTTGTGTGTGTGGTGTGTGTGTGAATTGTGCATTAGTAGTATGGGCTCCTCCAAAACTCGTTGTGAAGGGCCTCTGCAAGGCAGGGTTGGTGTGTGTGGGGTGTGTGTATGAGTGTGTGTGGGTGGGTGGGGTTGGTGGTGTGTGTGTGGTGTGTGGGGGGGGCTGGTGTGTGTGTGTGTGGTGTGTGTGTGAATTGTGCATTAGAAGTATGGGCTCCTCCAGCCATCTGTCACACTTCACCCCCCTTCAAAGGGTATCTGTGAAGTATGGGTGCCCCTGACCATGTGTTACACTTCACCCCCCTTCATAGGGTATCAGTGTAATATGGGTGCCCCCGACCATCTGTCACACTCCACCCCCCTTCAAAGGGTCTCTGTGTAGAATGGGTGCCCCCGACCATCTGTCACACCACAGCACCACCACCTCTACCTCTTGTGGCGGATAACGATCCTCGCGTTCCCTCATCGATTACCACGTTTTCCTCATTGGTTACAATTGATGGAGTTGTTGAGGGCCTGCTTGGAGCGAACGGTCGCCAAGCACCCCGAGTTCGATCCCCCCAAGAACCAAAGTGCAGCTCGGCTGTCTGAGGAAATCTCCTTCGACGGAAGGGGACCTGGCTGAGCAGGACGTGCACACTGATAGTGGGCGTCGGTCTTTCGAAAGACACATGACAGTATGCGGGTTACACGTGACAGTATGCAGGTTACACATGACAGTATGCGGGTTACACATGACAGTATGCGGGTTACACGTGACAGTATGCAGGTTACACATGACAGTATGCGGGTTACACATGACAGTATGCGTGTTACACGTGACAGTATGCAGGTTACACATGACAGTATGCGGGTTACACATGACAGTATGCGGGTTACACATTACGATCGCCGCCCTTTTGGTGACAGATAACGGAGGCGATGGTACCTGGTACCTGGCCGGGTCGGACGTGTACACCGATAGTGGGCGTCGGTCCTTCGAAAGAGGGGTGAAGTGTGACAGATAACAATCCTCGCGTTCCCCTATCGATCACCACGTTTTCCTCATTGGTCACACCACTACTACCAACACCAACACCACTGACACCATAATTGACACCACTGACACCACCACTGACACCACCACCACTAACACCACTAACCCCGCCACTATAACACTGACACCAGATGATGTTGAAAGACATTGCAGACTCAACCATCTTCTCTGGTCCCTTCTGACCCCCTGCTCCCCACTGACAACACGTCTAACTCCACCACCGCTAACACCATCACTGACACCACCACTAACACCACCACAGACACCACCACTACCAACACCACCATTACCAACACCACCACAGACACCACCATTACCAACACCACTACCAACACCACCATTACCAACACCACCATAACCACCACCAACAACAACACGGTTACCACTACTACCACCACCACTACCAACACCACCATTACCAACACCACCATAACCAACACCACCACCAACGCGGTTACCACTACTACCACCACCACTACCAACACCACCATTACCAACACCACAATAACCAACACCACCACCAACACAGTTACCACTACTACCACCACCACTACCAACACCACCATTACCAACACCACCATAACCAACACCACCGCCAACACAGTTACCACTACTACCACCACCGCTGCCACCAGGTGATGTTGAAAGACATTGCAGATTCAAAACGCATCAACATGAACATCCGAGCAATCAAGGCAGAGCAGATGCAAGACAGGTGCGCTGTGAACCTTTATGGCGCTCTATATAGCACAAGTGCTTAATTGTGTACCTTAGTGTTTTGGGGTTGTCTTTGGAGCTATCAAGTCTAGGCAGAGCAGGTGCAAGACAGGTGCGCTGCTAACCAGGGCTTTCTCTACGGCGCTGTATATAGCACAAGTATAGCATTGCGTTGGAGTCTTAGGGGGTTGTCTTTGGAGAGAAGCAATCAAGGCAGAGCAAATGTAAGACAGGTGCGCTGCTAACCAGGGCATTCTTTACGGCCCTGTATATAGCACTAATGCCCAATGATGCACCTTTGTGTTTTGGGGGTGCTAAGTTGGACTCTTTGGGGGTTGTCTTTTGAGCGAAGAAATCAAGGCAGAGCAAATGTAAGACACGTGCGCAGGAGCTGGGCTTTCTTTACGGCGCTACTTATAGCACAAGTGCCCAATTAGGTACCTTAAGGTTTTGGGGGTGCTACGTTGGAGTCTTAGGGGGTTGTCTTTGGAGAGAAGCAATCAAGGCAGAGCAAATGTAAGACAGGTGCGCTGTGAACCAGGGCATTCTCTACAGCGCTGTATATAGCACTAGTGCCCAATTATGTATCTCTGTGTTTTGGGGGTGCTGCATTGAAGTCTTTGGGGGTTACCTCTGGAGCGAACAAATCAAGTCTGAGCAGATGCAAGATAGGTGGGGGCACTGAACAATTGGGGGGGTCTTCCGCACCCTTTAACTTGGCTTATAACTAGGAACCAGCATACCATATGAATTTGACCTAAGGCAAGTATGATATCATATGATATCATACAAATTGTATCATATGGTAACTGAAGTCTAGTTTAACCAAGCTGTATCATATGATATATATATATATATATATGGTGACATAATATCCGCATGATATCATATGTTATCATATTGCCTTTCCCTACTTGTAACAGTGTATCTTGGGTGAGAGGCGTGCCGAAAGGGTGCAGGACCACCACTATGACAGACAAGATACTGACCCTGGCAGTGCTGCTTCAACAGAAATGAAAGCCATGGCATTGACGACTTTATCAGCCACCATCATCACTACCACCACTGACACTACGAACACCACTTACACCACTAACTCCACCACTAAAACCACTAACACCACCACTAATACCACCACTAACACCAACAATACCAACAACAACAACACTAACAACACTAACAACACTAACAACACTAACAACACCACTATGACAGACAAGATGCTGACTCTGGCAGTGCTGCCTCTACAGAGATGACGGCCATGGCATTGTCGACTTTATCGGCCACCATCATCAGCCACTTGTACTGGCCTAAGGCAGACGATGCCAAGGTAGGATGCTACCACCACCACCACCACTGCAATCATCACCACCACAACCACCACCACCATCACCTACCAGCAACACCATCTGTAACCACCACCACTACAATCATCACCACCATACCATACAACCACCACCTATAACCACCACCACTACAATCATCACCACCTACCAGCGACACCACCTATAACCACCACCACTACAATCATCACCACCTACCAGCAACACCATCTATAACCACCACCACTAAAATCATCACCACCATACCATACCACCACCACCTATAACCACCACCACTGCAATCATCACCACCACTACCACCAACACATACCAACAACAACTCCTTTAGGCATGTGTATTACGTATCATTGGTAATCCTGTTTCGTCGAATGGTTAGGTGGTTGACCATCCGTAAAATACGCCGAAGGTGCGGGGTTCGAATCCCTCTGGTTGCACTTAAGAGTTCACGGTCGCTGGCATCCGCCATGGTAGCTATGCTCAGGTAAAGTAGCAACCCCTTCTCTACCGCCGTACGACAGGCTCCCTTAATACCACGCCCCACCAGGCGTTCTCATTACTTTTTTTAATACCACTGAACAACTGACAGACCAGAGCGTTTCTCTTTGGGGCTACGCATGGCAGCAGTGGTCTCTACCACCATGTACTCATGCCCTCTACCACCTTGTACGCATGCCGTGCATGGATTAAATGTCATATAATTAAAGTTCACTGTAGCACAAACCCAAGGCCCCTGACAGTAAAGCGATTGTTTGGGGTTCAGTTCATCACTGTTTGTTTATTGTTAGCCCTTCCAGTCACTGTTGGGCAAGTCCCTTCAGCCTATTTGGCCTACCCCTGGACTGTAACACACATACTGAGCAGCTTCTAGTCAGATCCCTTTCCCTTTCTTTGAGCCTAGCATGAAGCTAGCATTCAAATTCAGCTGAAAGGACTCTCACACACACACACACACACACACATGTACACGCACATATATACACACATATACACACACGTATACAAGCACATACATACACATATATACACATACACACACATACACACACACCTAACACACACATACAGAAGCCCAGGACTCCACAAGTCCTACTCCCACCCCACATCATACAATATATTATATGATTCACGCACACACACTCCATGTACCTGGATAACACAGGACTCAGCAAGTCCTGAGCAACAGCTCGAACTCGCACCTAACATCATCGCAGCCATGAAGCAATACGATATATTATATGATTCACGCACACACACTCCACCTGGATAACGCAGGACTCTGCAAGTCCTGAGCAACAGCTCGTACTCGCACCGTACATCATCCCTGAAATGGAGCAATACGATATATAGTATATGATTCACGCACACACACTCCATGTACCTGGATAACGCAGGACTCTGCAAGCCCTGAGCAACAGCTTGTACTGCCAGCGTACATCATCGCTGCCATGGAGCAATACGATGACAGATATCACTCCCTCAAGTCGCCGAGGAAACTGCAGTGGAAGCCTCACTTGGGCGTGGTGAGAGTGGGGCGGGCTGCTGCATGCCATGGTGGAGTTGTGGGGGGGAGGTGGTGGTGTGTGTTTGTGGGGGTGGGATGGGGGGGGCTGCCATGACAGGAAACCGAGGAAACTGTAGTGGAAGCCTCACTTGGGCGTGGTAAGAGCTAGTTTTTTTGTCAGCTTTCTGTAGTTCCAGTTTTGTAGCAAAAGTTAAGGCGTATGCGGGGGGTCGCGAGGATTTTTTTTTCATATACCTATCTCTGAAATTTCTAAAACTGCCTTACCCCCCCCCCCCCCCCCCCCCCCCCCCCCCCCCCCCCCCCCCCCAAAGGCCCATATCTCCTTCAGGAATTATATTTAGGGGGGCAAAGTATAATGATCCCCTCGACAAGCTCTATCCATTTGTGGTCTTACATTTGGATTTGATCAAAGTTTGACAACACAGTCAAGCAAACACCCTTTCTTAGTCCTCATTCTGAGCTGGGCTAGCTAGTGTTGGTGTTTGAGAATTGAAGGTTGTGTTAAGCCTAAGTTGCATGCCTAAGTACCCTCCTGATACCCAAGAAGCTTGGGGATGAAATATTGAGTTTCTGTTTTGACTCAACTTTCACACTTGGTGTACTTGGAACCTGTGGAGGTCACTACTCGAGTACTACCACGACACATTTACTCAGTCTCGAAAACAAGCATGGATTCGAAATGCTCTCGTCTAACCAGTTTTGTGAGTATGCTTAACTTCGTCAGATTCCGTCTGGTGAGGAAGTTAGGCTCGACTTCTGTACTTGGATCTGCCAGCCTGGCAGGTGCCTCGACTTAGATCTAGAGGATCATGCCTCCATATTTACTCGTTGTCGGAAATAAGCGTGGATTCGGAAAGATCTCGTCAAGCTTGTGTCATAGGTCTGCTTAATTTTATCAGAGACCAAGTCCTGAGGAAGTTTTGGCCTCTTCCAGTTTTCACCAGAGGAAATATCTGAAAGCGGCCGCCCCCCCCCCCCCCCCCCCCCCCCCCCCCCCCCCCCCGACACTTTTTCGACTTTTTTTTATGGTTACAGGGTTTACGAGCCCTTTAGAACCCATTTCCGACATGTAGTACACGAGCAACTTTTTAGCGGCCCACTGGGCGTATGTATATATATTATTTTAAGGCGGGCTCTTAAACTTATCCAGAAAAATGGTGTGGGAGGTGTGTGGTGGTGTGTGTGTGTGGTGGTGGTGTGTGGGTGGGTGGGGGCACTGGGGGGACAAATCTTAAAGGCATACAAATTGGGGTCAAAAAGGGGGGCCTAATTTCAGGATTGTGGCGTTGGACATCTCATCACTTCCATGCCTGTGATTGGGTCGTACTGTTTTATGTGTTAATATCAAGATGTTGTCTGCGTACACGCACTGCCTCTTTAAGTTTTGTATATTTTTTTGGGGGGGGGGGGGGGGGGGGGTCTTAGGAAACATGCATTTTGCACATTGATGACATTTGTCACACACGTTTGTCATCAAGACATTGTTTGCGTACACGTACCTATAACGTGGGAGAAGAAGAACGTAATTGTTTTAATATTTATATTGTTATAGACAGCCAGCAGTTGACATTTGTTTGTGCGACGCGTCACAAATTGAGTGTCTCGGTGCGACCCCAGTGTGATGCGCTGCCCCCCGAACCCTGTGGAGCACCAAGCGTGGAACCCGCGGGGTCTTGAGGGGAAGTTCTGACTTGTTTAGCCATGCGTTGCCATGCAATGGGGGAATAGTGACAGAATGACAAAGTGTAGGGAACGGTAAATCATATTATGTTGACCAAAGACGAGTATGATATCATATAATGTCATACAAAAGTCATTTGATTTAATATGATATGACATGATGCCCCAGGCCAAAGTTACCTAGTCAGACCGCCGGCATCATATGATATCATATGATGACATGGTATCATATGATATCATATTGCTAGGGAACGGCAACTAATATTAGTGTTTGAAAAACTAATATTAACTAATATTGTTAAAGTGTTACAATAATATTAGTTTTTCAAATAAATTCAAAATTATGGTGAGATGGCTCGTCCGTCTAATATTATCTAATATTATCTAATATTATTTATTGACTAATATTATATAACACAGCCGACCCCTACATATTGCCGACCCCTAGCAAAGTGTCGTCGGGGGAAAATATGTTTACTTGACGCTTCAGGGTAATGGAGCTGGTCACTAACACTGTTTCTTTTTGGCTACTCATGGCAGCTTCCCACCAGCTCCAATAGCTAGCCACTGGGTAAAACCCAAAGCTTGCAGCTGCATTGGAAAACATGTCATGCCAGATTTTATACGCACTAGCTAGCTTCAGGTTTGGCCCAAGGGTGGGTAAAAGGAGCTTTGAGGAGCGCCATAGCTTTTCTTTCCCGCTACGGTCAGCAGCTTCTAGGCAGCTCCATGAGCTAGCAACTGGGCTAAGCCCCAAGATTTAAATAGTACTGAAACGATGATTCTGTGAGCAGCAAGTCAGGGGAGCTGCCTAGAAGCTGCGGCATGTAGCCCGGAGAAAAAGAAACTGTGCATCAGACCAAGCATGGCCCCATAGAAAAGAAGCAGTGATTGCAATGGCCACCGACTTGGAAGCTGCCTAGAAGCTGCTACGCGTAGCCCCAAAAAGAGACAGTGCATCAGACCAAGCAGCGGTGAACAAGCAAACAATCTGTCCTAAGGCTTTGTGTGGCTCTGTCTGGCATTTGCTGTAAGAGCAACAGCTTCTAGGTAGCTCCTCTGGCTGGCTATTCAGCCAAATCACAAGCAACCAAGTGCACTTGGAAGCTGGCGTAATCAGCTTTCTAGTACTGCTGGGATTTGTATCTTGTACTTCAGGCCCTACTTTGTTAAATTCAAAATATGTTTTGTATTTTGAATTTGTATCTTATTCTTCAGGCGCTACTTTATTCAATTCAAAATACATTTTGTATTTTGTATTTGTATCTTGTACTTCAGGCCCTAATTTATTGTCAAAATAGTATGGAACAGCAAATCATATGATGTTGACCAAAGACGAGTATGATATCATATGATATCAAACACAAATCATATGATTTAATATCATATGATATGATGCCCCAGGCCATAGTTACCTAGTCAGACCGCCGGCATCATATGATATCATATGATGACATGATATCATATGATATCATATTGCCGTCCCCTACAAAATAGGAGTAATAGGCTACTAATTATAGGCATTTAATGTCCATAATTAGTAGCCTTGGTGGGAGCGCTGCCCGCAAATGTTGGGTGGATGAAATCAGCCGGGCCATGTCAGGTGGATTAAATATGCCGGGCCTGTCAGGTCTATAGGTGATATGGTTTATTGCAGCATATGGCATTGAAAGAGTTAATTGAAAATATTTAAAATACATATTTAAAATTCAAAATTCAAAGTAGACTTTGACATGAAATTTAATGTAATGTAATTGAAATAAAGCATATGTCGTGTTATTTGTTAAATTAAACATACAATTTAAATTAATTTACAGCATATGCCATGTTGTCTGTTAAATCAAACATAAATTTAAATCACATGGCATATTATCTGTCAAATTTAAACATAAGCATAAATCAGCACCCTGTCACCACAACTTATCAGCAACAGCAATCACCAAGACTCATTTCATTTTTTAATTCATTCATTCATTCATTCATTCATTCATTCATTCATTCATTATATTTATTGCATCCATATCATTAATTTTTTCATTCATTTTTTAATTCATTACATTCATTCATCTATTCATGCATATTTTAATTCATTACATTACATTCGTTGCATTTTTACGCGCATTCCATTCATTCATTTTTTCATGCATTAAATCCATTCATTCATTTTTGCATTACATTACATTACATTACATTCGTTACATGCATTACATTACATTCGTTACATTGCATTACATTGCATTACATTGCATTACATTACATTATTTACATTACATTGCATTACATTGCATTACATTGCATTACATTACATTACATTCGTTACATGCATTACATTACATTACATTACATTACATTACATTTCATTCGTTACATTACATTGCATTACATTGCATCACATTACATTACATTACATTCGTTACATTACATTGCATTACATTGCATTACATTACATTACATTCGTTACATGCATTACATTACATTACATTACAATACATTACATTACATTACATTACATTCGTTACATTACATTGCATTACATTACATTACATTACATTCGTTACATTACATTGCATTACATTACATTACATTACATTCGTTACATTACATTGCATTACATTGCATTACATTACATTACATTCGTTACATGCATCAATTGTTTCGTTCATGACATTACATCCATTCCAAAACGCTCTTCAAGGGGAATGACGCCCCCCCCTCCCCCCCCCCCCCCCCCTCCCTCCCTCCCCTATTGGTGATTGGCCCCAGTGCAAGCAAAGCAGTTGCTGGCCCCCTCAACCTCACGCCTTGTAGTAAGGCATACTATGTATTATATATATATATATATGTATTTATCACAGTCAGGCAAGTTGGTGGTTGGCCTCAGCGCAAGCGAACGGGCTGGCCCCCTCAACCTCACGCCTCCTAATATGGAGTATTATTTATGCATTCATCGATTCATTCATTCATTCATTCATTCATTCATTCATTATGTCATTATTTCATTCCTTCAATCGTTCATTCATTCATTATTTCATTTCATTGGATCTGACACCCCACCAGGTTGAGCTAGAGATCAGCTTGGCCGGTGTGGAGGTAGACTTTCGTGTGTCTCCCATCATGGCAACGCTGCTGATGCAGTTTAACGATGAGGAACAACTGAACGCAGCACAGCTATCCGAGGCGGTGAGTATTTTGTTGTTTTTGTGAGGTGGTCAGTAAATACTTTTTTTTTAACCTGAGGCTGTGAGTTTTTTTTGTGAGGCGATTAGTGTGCCTCCCATCATTGCGACGATGCTGATGCAGATTAACGACGAGGAACAACTGAACGCAGCACAGCTATCCGAGGCGGTGAGTTTTTGTTGTTGTGAGGCGATCAGTAAATACCTGTTTTTAATCCGAGGCAGTTATTTTTTGTGTGAGGCGCTGAGTGTGCCTCCCATCATGGCAACTCTGTTAATGCAGTTTAACGATGAGGAACAACTGAACGCAGAACAGCTATCCGAGGCGGTAAGTAAAAAAGTTTTTTTTTTTAATGCCGTGAGTGTGCCTCGGTCGTTGTGCCTCCCATCCTGGTGACGCTGCTGATGCAGTTTAACAATGAGGTACAACTGAACGCAGCACAGCTATCCGAGGCGGTGAGTATTTTGTATTTGTGAGGCGGTCAGCAAATACTTTTTTTTATCTGACTCGGTGAGTTTTTTTTTTGTGAGGCGCTGAGTGTGCCTCCCATCATGGCAACTCTGTTTATGCAGTTTAACGACGAGGATCGATTGAAGTGAGTGTGCCTCCTTGGTTGAAGTGAGTGTGCCTCCTTGATTGAAGTGAGTGTGCCTCCTTGGTGGTGTTAACCCAAAATAAAATAAATGCGTTTTGTGTTGTGAGGCGGTGAGTGTGGCTTCTTGGTTGTGCTTCTCACATAGCATGGGGCACCGTTCCTGTTTTGTGAGGCGGTGAGTGTGCCTCCTTCATTGTGTTAACCCAAAATAATATAAATGTGTTTTGTTTTGTGAGGCGGTGAGTGTGCCGCCTTCGTTGTGTTTCTCACTTGACATGGGGCACCGTTTTTGGTAACCTCACTGTTCTGTAGTCATGCTGCAGTTTGTTATAGTCATGAGTGTCACATTTCTGTCTACCAACAACATGCAGGTTGGCCTCTCTGTTACCCTAGTTCGCCAAAAGATGCTTTTCTGGATCAATGATGGAGTTGTCCAGGAGATAATGACTAACAATCATACATGCATTGACAGCGGCAACTGAGAAGCAGGCATGACTCACAAGGTAGCCTTTATAGGCGTCAATGACTAACAATCATACATGCATTGACAGTGGCAACTGAGAAGCAGGCATGACTCACAAGGTAGCCTTTATAGGCGTCAATGACTAACAATCATACATGCATTGACAGTGGCAACTGAGAAGCAGGCATGACTCACAAGGTAGCCTATATAGGCGTCAATGACTAACAATCATACATGCATTGACAGTGGCAACTGAGAAGCAGGCATGACTCACAAGGTAGCCTATATAGGCGTCAATGACTAACAATCATACATGCATTGACAATGGCAACCACCAAACCACCAACAGTTTGAGTAGCAAACCACCAACATGCAGGTTGGCCTTCCTGTCACCCTGGTTCGCCAAAAGATGCTCTTCTGGGTCAACAATGGAGTTGTCGAGGAGAGCTCCTTGGGCGAGAGTGGACAGAAAGGGAGTGGAACCACAACTCTGTATTCCCGAGCTACAGAACTAGATGGCAAGCTACATGGTAGGTGGCATGGTATGGTGTGGTACATGGGAACATAACTGGATGGCAAGCAACATGGTATGGTGTGGTACATGGTAGATGGCATGGTATGGTGTGGTACATGGGAACATAACTGGATGGCAAGCTACATGGTATGGTGTGGTACATGGTAGGTGGCATGGTATGGTTTGGTACATGGGAACATAATTGGATGGCAAGCTGCATGGTAGGTGGCATAGTAAGGTGTGGCACATGGTATAGTGTAGGACATGGTTAGTGGCATGGTATGGTGTGGGACATGGGAACAGAACTGGATGGAAATCTACATGGTATGGTGGCATGGTATGGTGTGGTACATGGGAACAGAATTGGATGGCAAGCTACATGGTATGCGGCAGCCATTCCTAACATGCTTTGTTTGGGTTTCAGATCATCAATGCTTTTTCGCTTTAGCCCTCTCTGGACCCCCCAGGGTCCCGGGGCTGAAGCTCTGAGTTCCCCCCGTGTCTCTCTCCGTTCTTCGTCTCTCCATCCGCTGTCTGTCCGTCTCTCCGTACCGCTGTCCAGGCGTTTGAACGTCACCTCCGCACCCAAACATTTGGCTCATAGTTTGAGTGCGCATGACTAGAGTTATCAGCATCGCAGCGGTCAAGATCCTTTGCAAAATTTGTTCAATGTTTTGTAGCTTTATTCGGCTACGAGTAGCTACTTTCTCCACTACTTTCGAAACTCCCTGCCGGTGACTGCTAAAGCGTTTTTCCGTGTCACTTGCCACTCGCTCTTAGAACTTGTCTTTTGAGTCGTCCCTGTCACGGTTAGGCAAGTCCCTTTAGCCTAGCTGGCCTACCCCTGGACTGTAAAATACATACATGCCTTGTAACATTGAAAAATGAAGCAATTCTACTCATTTCCACGTGGCGTGAGTATGAATGTTTATTGCAGTCCAGGGGTTACCAACACCCATTCCCAGTACGTATGTTACAGTACAAATTGTGACTTTCCCCAGCTACGGCCTACGGGAGGGTCCCCTTAACACCACGCCCCTCCAGGCTTCATTTTTGTTTGCAGTACAAATATGTCTTGCTGTGTGCAGTACAATATTTCAGGCTTGCCACGTGGCGTGAGCGTGAAGGAACCTTCTCGTTCGCTTGCTCTGGGGATGGTAACTGTGGGTTTTGCTTTCGCAGACCGCTACAGCGCCTGATCTCTGAGTACCGAGCAAGACATGCCTTGTCACTAGGGAACGGCAATATGATATCATATGATGTCATGTCATCATCTGATATCATGTCATCATATGATATCATATGATACCGGCAGTCTGACTAGGCCAGATTTATCATATGATGCAATTTATATGCTATCATATGATATCATAATCGCCCTTGGTCAACATCATATGATATGCCGGTCCCTACTTATACCAATGCATCTACATGCTAGGGTTTGATAGGCCTGAGAGCTGGCCTGTAGTGTAGAGCTTTGGGTGGCAGGTGTTTCTGTTAGGTGCTATAGACGGGACGAATCCTGAAGTATGTAACTTGGTGTTCTGGGGGTGCTTTGATGAGTCTCTCGAGGTTGCCTACAGAGCCAAAAAAGCTGCAAGTAGATATGCATGATATGCTCTTATGCTGGTCCCTACTTGTAACATAGTTTGTAGCTGGATTTGGAGCTTCTGATGCATGGCATGCTTTGTGGCATTATTGCTTGTTTGCTTGATCAATTGATTTATGCATGCATGCATGCATGCATGCTTTGTGGCATGGCATGATTTCTTGATGGATTGAGGGATTGATTGATGCATGCATGCATACATTGAGCATAGTATGATTGATTGATGCATGCATGCATACATTGAGCATGGTATGATTGATTGATTGATGCATGCATGCATGCATACATTGAGCATGGTATGATTGATCGATTGATTGATTGATTGGTTGATGGATTGATGGATTGATGGATTGATGCATGCATGCATACATTGAGCATGGTATGATTGATTTATTGGTTGATTGATGCATGCATGCATGCATGGCATGCTTTGTGGCGTGGCATGATTGCTTGATGGATTGATGGATTGATTGATGCATGCATGCATTGAGCATGGCATGATTGATTTATTGATGGATTGATGCATGCATGGCATGCTTTGTGGGAAGTGAGAGAGATGCTTGCTTTTGGTACAACCAACGGGGTTTGGCGTGGCTTGTGCAGGTGCCAGTGTGGGTGAAGTCCAAAACGTGTGCTAAATATAGTCGAGTGCCATGCATGGCATGCATGGCATAGTTGAGTGCCATGCAAGTTTGGTGCGTTGTATAATAGCCATCATTTCAAACTACACAGTGTTTGGCATTATGAATTGCTCACGTGTGGTAGACAATTCCTTTGCGGCGTCGCAAGCGACGAGGAAAATTGGCGGAGTGTGTTGGCAACGGAACGAAAGGTGGCAACGATGGAGCTGACCGAAGCAAGTTAGTTACGCGACCGTTGGCTGACCTCAAGTTTTTTACCGGTCAAACGGACAAATGGGTAAACATGGGGGCTCCCGCCCCCTTGAAGAGGGGGCTCCGCCAAAAACAAATTTGAATTGAAGCAGCCTCGGGAAGGGTAGCTGGTAATTGGCATCTTGAAGAGGGAGCTCCGCCCAAAATGATGGATACTGAATATTGCTTGGCGGCAAGTTCCTCCCCTGTTGACAGGCTGGCACGGTGGACCTATATTTGGTGAAGAAAACAACCCATCATTCAATTCAACTAGCATTGAGCCCGTCGTTCCGACGGGAGGACCCCCGTGGCCACGTCAGCGACAGGTCTGCAAGATATGGAACCAAAGCCCCAAGTGGCTAGGCCAAAAGGGGTCAAACACGCGCCGGGCACGCGTCAAACCCTGCACAACGCTCTATTATATATAGGATTATGTGAAGTTTGGTGCGTCGTATGATAGCCATCACTTCGAACTACGCAGTGTTTGGCATTATGAATTGCTCACGTGCTTGCTTTCATTTCAAAGGCTGTATGTGTGTAAGTATGTTGATAATGCGTGGGGCATAAATGCATGGTGCATCATTATGCATTATCTTTGAGGGCATTGTTTGTTGGTGAACCGGTACCCTACGCCTGCAGACAACATTACCAGGCCTCATTAATTCAAGCACCTTGGGTTCGTACCTGCTTTGTTTATTCTGCTTGTTGCACTGCCTGATCTTGCCTGCAACTTCACACTTACATGCATGTATGGGTATGTAGGGCTTAGCAATGTGCCGCGCTTTTAGTGGTTAGTGAGGGTCTGGGTGCGTCGCAGACACAGATGGGGGGGGGGGCAGACGCGGATTTTGAAATGTTTGCATCTCAAGAAGCAGTTTTTAAAAGAGCATACTCAAGATGCAAGAACTCTGTCCCGCGGCAGTCCGAGCTTCAGGAGGAAGAGCAGTCGGCGAATGCAAAACCCACAGTAATCATCCCAGTGCAAGTGAACGGGAAAGTTCCTTCAACTTGACGCCACATAGCAAGGCATAACAATTTTCAATTGTCAAAGAACTCTGTCCAACAATTAATCAATCAACAATCGACAAGCAATCAACAACCAATCGTCAGGCAATCAAAAAGCAATCAATCGATCGACAATCAATGAACAATCAATCGACAATCAATGAAAAATCAATCAACAAGCAATAGACAAGCAATCAACAATCGACAAGCAATCAACAATCAGTCGTCAAGCAATCAAAAAGCAATCAATCAATCAATGCTCAAGCAACCAACAAGCAATCAACAATGTATCAAACAATCAATCAACAAGCAATCAACAAGCAATCAACAATCAATCAACAATGTATCAAACAATCAATCAACAAGCACTCAAAAGGAATCAACAAGCAATCAAACAATGTATCAAAACCCTCAATCACCAAGCAATCAACACGCAATCAACAAGCCATCAACACTGTATCAAACAATCAATCAACACCTCCCTCAACAAGGCAATCAACACGCAATCAACAAGTCATCAACAATGTATCAACCAACCATCACTCAACCATCAATCAACAAGCAATCCACACGCAATCAACCATGCTATCAAACAATCACTCAACCAGGCAAGCAACAAGCAAATCAACAAGCAAGAACAAGCAAGCAACAATGTATTTGCAAACAAGCAAGCAACAATCAATCAACACGCAATCACAAGCAAGAACACAAGGTATCAAACAAGCAATAACAAGCAATAACAAGGCCCCACTCAACAAGCAAGTCAACAAGGGAGTCAAACAAGCAATCACAGGACGCAACAAGCATAGCAACAAGGCACGCAAAACAATGGAGTCAAACAAGCAAGCAAAAAGCACTCAACAAGCAAGCAACAAAGCAACAACCAGCAAGCACAAGGTAGCCAACAAGCAAGCAACACGAAGCAAAACAAGCAACAAGGTACAAAAAGCAAGCAAACAAATCAATCAAACAAGCATCAACAAGAATCAACAATGTATTATCAACAATGTAGCAAAACAACTGCACTCAACAAGCAAGCACCAATCAAATCAACAATCAATCAACACGAATCAACAATGTATCAAACAATCAATCAACAATCAATCAATGCTCAAGCAATCAACAAGCAATCAACAAGCAATCAACAATGTATCAAACAATCAATCAACAAGCAATCAACAAGCAATCAACAAGCAATCAACAATGTATCAAACAATCAATCAACAAGCAATCAACAAGCAATCAACAAGCAATCAACAAGCAATCAACAAGCAATCAACAAGCAATCAACAATGTATCAAACAATCAATCAACAAGCAATCCAACAAGCAATCCAACAATGTCGCAAACAAGCATCAATAAGCAACAACAAGCAAATCAACACGCAATCAACAAGCAATCAACAATGTATCAACAATCATCAACTACTCACTCAACAATCAATTAACAAGCAATTCAACACAGCATCAACAAGCAATCAACCAATGTATTCAAACAAGCAATCAAACAATCAATCAACAAGCACTCAACAAAGCAATCAACAAGGTTCAAACACTCAATCAACAATCACGCAATTGCTCAAGCAATCAACAAGCATATCAACAAGAAATCAACAAGCAATCAACAATGTTGGGTACAATCAACAATCAATCAACAATCAATCAATGCTCAAGCAATTAACAAGCAATCAACAAGCAATCAACAAGCAATCAACAATGTATCAAACAATCAATCAACAATCAATCAATGCTCAAGCAATCAACAAGCAATCAACAAGCAATCAACAAGCAATCAACAATGTATCAAACAATCAATCAACAATCAATCAACAATCAATCAACAAGCAATCAACAAGCAATCAACCAATCAATCAACAAGCAATCAACAAGCAATCAACAAGCAATCAACAATGTATCAAACAATCAATCAACAATCAATCAACGAGCAATCAACAAGCAATCAACAATGTATCGAACAATCAATCAACAAGCAATCAACAAGCAATCAACAAGCAATCAACAAGCAATCAACAATGTATCAAACAATCAATCTACAAGCAATCAACAAGCAATCAACAAGCAATCAACAATGTATCAAACAATCAATCAACAATCAATCAACAAGCAATCAACAATGTATCAAACAATCAAACAACACTCAATCACTCACGCAATCAACAAGCAATAACATGTATCAAACAACAATCAACCAGCAATCAACAAGCAATCAACAATGTATCAAAACAATCATTCAAACAATCTCCCTGCTCAAGCAATCAAACAAGCAATCAACAAGTATCAAACAATAAATCAAAGAAATCAATATCAAAATCAATCAACAATGAATCAACAAGCAATCAAACAATTCAATCACTGCTCAAGCAATATCACCAAGCACTCAACAAATGTATCAAACAATCATCTCCAATAATCAACAATCAATAACAAGCAATCAACAAAGCAATCAACTATGTATCAAACAATCAATCAACAATCAATCAACAAGCAATCAACAAGCAATCAACAATGTATCAAACAATCAATCAACAATCAATCAATGCCCAAGCAATCAACAAGCACTCCACCAATGTATCAAACAATCAATCAAACAAGGGGGGGGCAATCAACAAGCACTAACAATGTATCAAACAATCAATCAACAAGCAATCAACAAGCAATCAACAAGCAATCAACAATGTATCAAACAATCAATCAACAAGCAATCAACAAGCAATCAACAAGCAATCAACAATGTATCAAAAAATCCATCAACATCAATCAACAGCAATCAAACAAGCAATCAACAAGCACTCAACAATGTATCAAAACAATCAATCAAAAACTCACTCAAACACGCAATCAACAAGCATCAACAATGTATTCAACAATTCAATCAACAAGCAATAACAAAGCAATCAACAAGCAATCAAACAATGTATCAAACAATCAATCAACAATCAATCAACAAGCAATCAACAAGCAATCAACAATGTATCAAACAAGCAATCAACAAGCAATCAACAAGCAATCAACAATGTATCAAACAATCAATCAACAAGCAATCAACAAGTAATCAACAAGCAATCAACAATGTATCAAACAATCAATCAACAATCAATCAACAATCAATCAACAAGCAATCAACAAGCAATCAACAAGCAATCAACAATGTATCAAACAATCAATCAATAAGCAATCAACAAGCAATCAACAAGCAATCAACAATGTATCAAACAATCAATCAACAATCAATCAACAATCAATCAACAAGCAATCAACAAGCAATCAACAATGTATCAAACAATCAATCAACAATCAATCAATGCTCAAGCAGTCACCAAAGCATCAACAATGTACAAACAATCAATCAAACAACGCAATCAAAAAGCAATCAACAATGTATAAAACCAATCAATCAACAATCAATCCATTGATCAGCAGTAACAAGCACTCAACACTGTAATCAAACAATCAATCAACAAGCAATCAACAAGCAATCAACAATGAATCAAACAATCAATCAACAAGTCAATCAACAAGCAATCAACAAGCAATCAACAATGTATCAAACAAGCAATCAACAATCAATCAACAAGCAATCAACAAGCAATCAACAATGTATCAAACAATCAATCAACAATCAAACAACAAGCAATCAACAAGCAATCAACAAGCAATCAACAATGTATCAAACAATCAATCAACAAGCAATCAATGCTCAAGCAATCAACAAGCAATCAACAAGCAATCAACAAGTATCCAAACCAATCAACAAACCTCAATCAACACAGCAATCAACAAGCAATCAACAATTTCAAACAATCAATCAACAAGCAATCAACAAGCAATCAACAAGCAATCAACAATGTATCAAACAATCAATCAACAATCAATCAACGAGCAATCAACAAGCAATCAACAATATATCGAACAATCAATCAACATGATATGATCCTGTTTATTCGCCTCCGCTACCAGAAAGCTGTTTGACGATATTTATTAGGCATTGTCCGGAGGGATACCGATAACCGTCTGTAATGTGGCATTCTTGCTATTCCACATTCAGAACCTTTTGAATGAAATTGGCACTAAGTCTTTTGGAGCAACCTATCCGACTCTTCTATCTTTCGACTTGTAGAAGAGCAAGGACAGGAAGCCCCTGGACTGCTAGTGGCACCGTAATTGATATCCCTCTGTTCTCTTGACTTCTCAGTGTTAGCTTTTACCCTCTGCCACAGTCAGGGTGAGGATTCGGGTCCGGCTCTAAAGGGTTTAATACCTACGCCACCAAAACGGGTTGGTGGGAGTAGTTTGGTGTGTTTGGCCTCGACACACCCTGATTTGTAATGGGGTTTTTGCTTTGTGGGTGCTTTTTCTTGGTTTAAAGCACAGCGTCTCATCCACCTCGCGGTTGGTGTCCCGTCGACCTAAACATGTAATGTAATGTATGTAATGTAATGTTGTACAAATCATCAACTAAGCATCAACAAGCAATCAACAAGATACAAACAATGTTGTATCAACAACAATCACAAGCAACAAAAGCAAATCAACAATGTACAAACAAGCAATCAACAAGCAAACAAACCAGCAATCAACAAGCATCAACAAAGCAATCAAACCGATAAATCAACAAGCAATCAACAAGCAATCAAAAAAGCAATCAAACAATGTATCAACAAGCACCAACAATCAATCAACGAGAATCAACAAGCAATCAAACAATTTATCGAACAATGCAATAAACAAGCAATCAAACAAGAAATACAAAGCAATCAAAAGCAATCAACAATGGATCAAACAATCAATCAACAAGCCACTCAAACACAAAGCAATAACAAGCAATCAACAATGTATCAAACAATCAATCAACAATCAATCAACAAGCAATCAACAATGTAACAAACAATCAATCAACAATCAATCAACAATCAATCAACAAGCAATCAACAATGTATCAAACAATCAATCAACAAGCAATCAACAAGCAATCAACAATGTATCAAACAATCATTCAACAATCAATCAATGCTCAAGCAATCAACAAGCAATCAACAATGTATCAAACAATCAATCAAGAATCAATCAACAATCAATCAACAATGAATCAACAAGCAATCAACAATCAATCAATGCTCAAGCAATCAACAAGCAATCAACAATGTATCAAACAATCAATCACTCAATGAAATCAAACAAGTTCAAGAAACAAAGCAATCAACAAGCAATCAAAACTATGTATAAAACAATCATAAACAATCAATAAAAGCAATCAAACAAGCAAGTCAACACTGTATCAAAAAATCAATCAAAACAATCAATCACCCAAGCAATCAACAAGCAATCAACAATGTAGCAAACAATCAATCAAACAAGCAACAACAAGCAAATCAACAAGGTATAACAATTCAAGCACATCAATCAAAAGCAATCAACAAGCAAGCAACAATGTATGCAAAACCAATCAATCAACAATCAATCAAAAAGCAATCAACACAATCAACAATGTATCAAACAATCAAATTCCAACAATCAGATCAAACAAGCAAATCAACAAGCAATCAACAGAAATCAAAATGTATCAAACAATCAATCAACAATCAATCAACAAAGCAATCAAACAAGCAATCAACAATGTATAAACAAGCAATAACAAGCAATCAACAGCAATAACAAGCAAGCAACAATGTATCAAACAATTCAATCAAAACCTCAACAAGCAACAACAAGCAATCAACAATGTATCAAACAAGCAATCAACAAGCAATCAACAAGCAATCAACAATGTATCAAACAAGCAATCAACAAGCAATCAACAAGCAATCAACAATGTATCAAACAATCAATCAACAATCAATCAACAAGCAATCAACAAGCAACAAAATAGCCAACAAGCATCAACAAGCAAAACAAGCAATCAACCAAGCAATCAACATGTAGCAAACAATCACTCAAAAAGAATCAACAAGCAATCAACAGCACAAACAAGGGTATCAACAATCAATCAACAATCAATCAACAATCAATCAACAAGCAATCAACAAGCAATCAACAATGTATCAAACAATCAATCAACAATCAATCAATGCTCAAGCAGTCAACAAGCAATCAACAATGTATCAAACAATCAATCAACAAGCAATCAACAAGCAATCAATAATGAATCAAACAATCAATCAACAAGCAATCAACAAGCAATCAACAAGCAATCAACAATGTATCAAACAATCAATCAACAATCAATCAACAAGCAATCAACAAGCAATCAACAATGTATCAAACAATCAATCAACAAGCAATCAACAAGCAATCAACAAGCAATCAACAATGTATCAAACAATCAATCAACAATCAATCAAAAAGCAATCCAACAAGCAATAAACAATTGTATCAAAACAAGCACAATCAACAAGCAATCATCAACAAGCAATCAACAATGTATTAAACAAGCACGCAAATTCAACAAGCACTCAACAAGCAATCAACAAGTACAAACAATCATCACACGCATCAACAAGCAATCAACATGTATAAACATCATCAACAATCAATCAATGCAAGCAGTCAATAAGCAATCACATGTATCAAAACATCAGATAACAGCATCACAGAAATCAATAACTGAATAAACAATCATCAACAACACGCCAATACAAACAAGCCAATCATACAAGCAACAACAATGTATCCAAACAAGCAATCAACAATCATCAACACAAGCAAATCAAACAAGCAATCACCACATTGTATCAAACAACTCAATCAACAATCAAAAAAAACACCGCAACAACAAGCATCAACCAGCATCACACAACCCAGTATCAACCAAGCAATCAAAAAGAACAATGCTAAAGCAACCTAACAGCATCACCCCCCAACAAGCAATAACAAGCAATCAACACATGTAGCAAACCAATCAATCAACACTCAATCAACAAAGCCAAATCAACAGCATCAACAAGTATCAAAACAATCAATCAAAGCAATCAACACGCAATCAACAATGTATTCAAAACAATCATTCAACAATAATCAATGCTAAAGCAATAAACAAGCAACAAAAAATGTATCAACACAATCCACATCAACAATCAATCAACAATCAATCAACAATGAATCAACAAGCAATCAACAATCAATCAATGCTCAAGCAATCAACAAGCAATCAACAATGTATCAAACAATCAATCAACAATCAATCAACAATCAATCAACAAGCAATCAACTATGTATCAAACAATCAATCAACAATCAATCAACAAGCAATCAACAAGCAATCAACAAGCAATCAACAAGCAATCAAACAATCAATCAACAAGCAATCAACAAGCAATCAACAATGTGTCAAACAATCAATCAACAAGCAATCAACAAGCAATCAACAATGTATCAAACAAGCAATCAACAATCAATTAACAAGCAATCAACAAGCAATCAACAATGTATCAAACAATCAATCAACAATCAATCAACAAGCAATCAACAAGCAGTCAACAATGTATCAAACAATCAATCAACAATCAATCAACAAGCAATCAACAAGCAATCAAAAATGTATCAAACAATCAATCAACAAGCAATCAATGCTCAAGCAATCAACAAGCAATCAACAAGCAATCAACAAGCAATCAACAAGCAATCAACAATGTATCTAACAATCAATCAACAATCGATCAACAAGCAATCAACAAGCAATCAACAAGCAATCAACAAGCAATCATCTATGTATCAAACAATCAATCAA
Source organism: Chlamydomonas sp. ICE-L (assembly GCA_013435795.1). NCBI lineage: Eukaryota > Viridiplantae > Chlorophyta > Chlorophyceae > Chlamydomonadales > Chlamydomonadaceae > Chlamydomonas > Chlamydomonas sp. ICE-L. The sequence goes on along the minus strand of JACBWV010000118.1, from coordinate 6,403 downwards.
CAATCAATCAACAATCAATCAACAGCCAACAAAAGCAATCAACCAAGGTATCAAACAATCAATCAAACATCATCAACAAGCAATCAACAAGCAAATCAAACAATGTATCAAAAATCAAATCAACAAGATCAACAAGCAATAAAACAAGCAATCAACAAGAAATAAACAATTGGTATCAAACAATAAACAACAATCAATCATGCTCAAGCAATCACCAGCCAATCAAACAAGCAATCAACAATGTATCAAACAATCAATCAACAATCAATCAACAAGCAATCAACAAGCAATCAACAAGCAATCTACTATGTATCAAACAATCAATCAACAATCAATCAACAAGCAATCAACAAGCAATCAACTATGTATCAAACAATCAATCAACAATCAATCAACAATCAATCAACAAGCAATCAACTATGTATCAAACAATCAATCAACAATCAACGAACAATCGATAGACAAGCAAGCAATCGACAAGCCATCGACATGCAAGGAACAATCAATCGTCAATCAATCAACAATGTACCAAACAATCAATCGACAATCAATGAACAATCAATAGACAAGCAAGCAATCAACAAGCAATCGAAATGCAATCGACATGCAATGGACAATCATTCGTCAATCAATCAACAATCGATCAGCAATCAATCGACAATCTATCGACAAGCAATCAACAATCTATCGACAAGCAATCAACAAGCAATCAACAAACAATGGACAATTAATCGTCAATCAATCAACAATGTATCAAACAATCAATCGACAATCAATGAACAATCAATAGACAAGCAAGCAATCAACAAGCAATCGACAAGCAATCGACATGCAATCGACAATCAATCAACAATCGATCGACAATCTATCGACAATCGATCGACAATCAATCAACAAGAAATCAACAATCTACGTCGCAGGGACTGTGGTCACAGACTTTGGTGCTGAGGATGAGGTACCTGCTACCGTTACGTCGGGAGCCCAGGAGGTTGCAATTGAGGAGATGAGCCCCTTTGAGAATTACATCTACGGCATGCTCACAAACTACAAGGAATTGCCACTAGATCGGCTGCATTCCATGCTGCGCATGTTCGTAGTCTCTCCCAAGTGAGTCCCCTTTGTTTGTGTTTTTTATTGAAAGGATTTCAACTACAAGGGATTGCCTCTACATCGGCTGCGTTCCATGCTGCAAATGTTTGTAGGTCTCCTAAGTGAGTCCCCTTTGTTTATGTTTTTATTGAAAGGATTTCCCGCCTCCATCTCCACCATCTCCACCACGTTCACCACCACGACACACCACCACTGCCTCCACCGCCAAACACACCACCACCACCTCCAGCAATGAATATCTCTTTACCTGGTCCTATCAACAACAACGGCATCGGAAACGGGAGATATGGGTTTGAATGATATGGGGTTGACAGACATGGGTTTGAATGATATGGAGTTGACAGACATGGGTTTCAAAGGTATGGGATTGACAGACATGAGTTTGAATGATATGGGGTTGACAGACATGGGTTTCAAAGGTATGGGATTGACAGACATGGGTCTGAATGATATGGAGTTGACATACATGGGTTTCAAAGGTATGGAATTGACAGACATGGGTTTGAATGATATGGAGTTGACAGAAATGGGTTTGGATGGGTTGGAAAGACGGGATTGAGGTTGTGGCGGGTTGAAATTGGGTTTTCTGCGTTGGAACGGGTTGGGATGGGTTGGAAAGACGGGATTGGGGGTGTGAGGGATAGGACTTTGTCTCGTGCTTGGTCTTCTTGCTGCGTAGTGCCCGGTGTATTGTCCGATGTAGGCAAATCTGTGTGGCACTTGTGTGTGTGTGGGGGGGGGGGAGGGGCAGAGTGGTATTTGATTATTACATTACATTACATTACATTACATTACATTACATTACATTACATTACGTATTAACTGGCCATTTTCGAACCAAGACATGCTCGCTCCATAACATCCGTGAGGGGTCGTTCCAACTAATCCTCAAAATCATATAGGCGATATTGCAGCAAGCAAGCAAAATTTGCAATTGGAATGATGTCTGTACCTCCCTGTTTCTCCAGGTATGACAAATCAGTGGAGCTTCTCTCGGCTTTCTTGACCCATCTACACACATCACACACCACACACCACACACTACACCACACAACACAACACGACACAACACCCCAGAACACAACAGAGCACCCCTCACCACAACACACACACAAAACACCACAGCACACCCGCACCACACCGTGGGTATGACAAATCAGTGGAGCTGCTCTCGGCTTTCTTGACCCATCTACACACTCCACAACACAACACAACACACAATACAACACCCCCTACCACAACACGCAACACAACACGCAACACAACACAACACCCCCTACCACAACACGCAACACAACACACAATACAACACCCCCTACCACAAAACGCAACACAACACGCAACACAACACAACACCCCCTACCACAACACGCAACACAACACACAATACAACACCCCCTACCACAACACGCAACACAACACACAACACAACACCCCCGACCACAACACGCAACACAACACGCAACACAACACCCCCTACCACAACACACAACACAACACACAACACAACACCCCCGACCACAACACGCAACACAACACACAACACAACACCCCCGACCACAACACGCAACACAACACACAACATAACGCAACACACAACACAACACCCCTCACCACAACATACCACAACACACCAAAACACACAACACACTACATTCCACAACACAATACAACACGATACAAAACACCACACCACACAACACACAACACAACACAACACACCTCGCACCACACCGTAGGTATGACAAATCAGTGGAGCTTCTTTCAGCTTTCTTGACCCATCTGGTTGGGAGGGAGAAAATCCAGGTAGAGAACGGCATTTACCGGATGAAGACAGCTCCACAAGTAGAGCGTAATGTCGAGAACTAAGCTCTCCACAAATAGAGCGTAATGTCGAGAACTAAGCTTTCTTGGCCCATCTGGTTGGGAGGGAGAAATCCAGGTAGAGAACGGCTTCACCGAATGAAGATCGCTCAACTTAGAGGAGCGTATTCGAAGAACTAAGCTTTTTGGCCAATTGGTTTTGGAGAGGGAAATACAGGTAGAGCAACCACCACCAGAACGGACCAACTTGGCCTACTCTACACCAAGCCCCGGCATTGAAAGTGAGTGCCCCACCACAGCCACTGATTCGACATGTAGAGGGTATGTTCGAGAACTAAGCCCTTGGCACTCCCATGCGAACGATATATGTTACTCCCCCCGCACCCCTCTGTGGTCGGTCGCCGCATGGTGTCCGGGGTGGGAGGAACTAGCACATGAGTGCGTTCGATGAAGGTGCCCCCCCCTCCCCGCTTGAGGGCCCTGCGCTACGGCATTTACGGGATTGAAGACCGCTTTGCTCACATGCGAGTACGAGTTTGATAATCGACAGCTGAGCGCGAATGGAAGGAATCGGTAGCTGAGAAAATAGAGATTGTGGTTGTACGCTGTATTCTAGGGAGGGGTTATGAGGGAGAGAGGGAGGGAGAAGAGGAGGGTATAATACGGTTGTATTGCTGTGGGGGTTTGTGTAGTGTTTCGAGGGGTTAGCTTGGGGGAGTTAGAATTGGTGGAGGTAGTGTAGGATTAGGGGTGGGTTAGAGGCTCGAGAGGCTATGAGAAGAATTCTAATCCAGGTTAGAGATGCAGTTATTTGGCCGTTAAAATGAAGGCTTTTCTTTTTTTTTAGGGCTCGGAGAAAAGGGGATGTACAGTGCGGTTCGAAGAACTAGGACCGTACGTTGCAAATGTAGGGGGCTTCTGGATGAGCCTTTTCAAGCCCAAGGCCAACAAACAGTGAGGGGGTGTCTTCAGCATACCCTTCCTTTGGCACGCAGCACCTCCTCGTGAGGACCCTATAAGGCACCCGTGGGTCCCAGCCAATGCTGAACAAGGGGTGTTCCGAAGTGTAGCCCCCCAATCGTAGGTGACGTGTTACTGTAGTGATGTGAGACCAAATGGACATGTGTTGCCAATGGACCAGCCCTACTAGTGCAATGTGACTGTCAGCTTTGAGAATGGTTGTGCGTGGTGTGGCGGTGTTGTAGTTTGGTCTTACTCATGTAGCTAGATATGTAGTGTTGTGTAGGTGGTGGGTGTGGTCAGTTAGGGTGCGTCTGTAATGTGGGTCTGCAGCAAGTGTCTTGTGTGGTGTGTGTGGTGTCTATTGCCCCCGAGCTAGCAGGTGCTGGTCTGTGGTGTAGGTTGTGTGAGTAAGGGGTTTTTTGTGAGTTGCGCTTTGGGCTGGTTCGTTTCTGTTTGTGAGGTTTGTGTGAGTGAGGAGTGTCGGCTCTGTTTGGGAGTTTTGTTTTTTATTGTTGGTCGTGTGAGTGTGACTCCGTGTAGGAGCTGAGCGATGGTGTGTGGTGCTGTTGTGAAGCGGGTGAGTCTGACTCCTGAGGCTTAGCCGTTGTAGTGATTTTGTTTTTGTAGTGTGTGTGGGGAGTGGTGGTGATGTTGGGGGATGTACTTACCGCTGTCCGAGTATGTTAAGGGGTGGTTTATGTGGGAGTTAGGCCTTTTGTTGTGCACTTTTGTGTGTGTGATGTGTGTCGTTTGGCGGTTTGGAGTGTGAGTGGTGCTTTAGGTTGTTAGGTTCGTTAGATCATCTCGTAGCTTAGACTTTGTAGGTTGGGTTTCGCTTGTAGTGTGGTTCTGGGTGTTGTGGTCTTACCGCCGTAGCGATGAAAGTGGGTGGATGGATATTTGTAGAGTGGTGTGCTTTAGTGTGGTCTTACTCCCGTGTAGCTAGCTTTGTCGTGTGTGTGGTGAGTGTGGTTGGGTGTGGTCTTACCGCGTAGCGAGCGGGTGTCCTTGTGGGGGATGTGTTTGTGAGTTTTGTATTGTAGAGTTGGGTGCTTTGTGTTAGAGGTGGGGGGCTATTTATTGGCGCCCCGCTTAGTGATGTGTAGTAGCTTTGTTATGTGTTTGTGGCTAGTAGTGTGGTCCTGGGTGTGGTCTTACCGCCGTGTAGAGGCTATGGTGGTGTGTGTGGGAGTAGTATAGTATTTTGTGGTGTGGTATGTAGTGTGGATATGCAGTTTGTAGCTGTTGTAGATCTTTTGTCGTTGACGTAGCGATAGCTTGGAGCTGTTTTGTTAGACAGGGTATTGGTTGCTGTGGGGAGAGTGTTGGTCTGGAACGTCGTAGCAACGTGTTGCTGTGTGTTGCCTAGCGGGGTGTAGGGCTTATAGTGAGAGTGGTGCTTTTAGTGTGTATGACTTCCCGTATGGTCTTAGCATTATTGTGTTGGTAGGGGGTATTGTGTTGTAGGGGTGGTGGGTAGGTGGTTGAGGGTTTCTTGAACGCGGTATCGCTAGCAGGTTGGTAGGTCGAGTGGTGCGTTAGTGTGGTCTGTGGACTCCGCAGGTAGCTAGGCTTTGGTATGTTGTTTGGCTGGTTAGTGTGGGTTGGGGGTTTGGGGTGGTTTTGACTTGACCGTTCGTTTTAGCTAGCGGTGGAGTTCGTTGGTGGTATTGTCGCAGTGTGGTTGGTGCGGGTAGGGTGGTCTACTCCCGTAGCTACGTGTTGTGTGAGTGTTTGTCGTGTTGTTGGTTGTCTGGGTGTGGTCTTACCGCCGTTATGCGCTTAGCTGGAGGTTAGTTAGTAGTTATCTTTGTGTATTGGAGAGTGGTGTCGTTAGTGTGTTACTTGTGTGTGCCGATACTACGTAGCTTAGCTTTGTAGGTTTTGTAGTGTGGTTTCTGGGAGGTTGTATGTGGCTTACGCCGTAGCTAGCGGGGGGTCGTGGTACGTAGATGTGGTGACTGTAGTGTGGTCTTACTCCCGTATGAAGCCTGGTGTGTTTTGTAGTGTGGGTGTTTGTGAGGTTTGGCTTGGTCTTACCGCGAGCAGTCGCGAGCGCTGTTGGCTTTGGGAGTGTGTGTTAGTGATTGTTGGAGTTAGTTTTGGGAGTGTTGTAATGTGGTTCATGTAGAGTGGTTGGTTTAAGTATGGTGTGTCTTACTCCCGAGTAAGCTGTGTAGTGTTTTGTAGTGTGTGTTCGTTATTTTGCGAGTGGTTAGGGTCTTCTTGATTAGTCACAGTGATTGGAAGGTCGGGACTGCGGGATAGTTATGTGGTAGTAGAGTGGTGCTTGGTGTGGTCTTACTCCGTAGCTAGTTTTGTAGTGTTTTGTAGTGTGGTTCTGGTGTGGTCTACCCGCCGTAGCTACGGGTTTGATTGGAAGTTATAGTTGTGGTGTGAGTGGTGATTTAAGTTGGTTTACTCCAGTCACAAGGTGATGCTAGCTTTGTGTGTTTTGTAGTGTGGGTGGGTGTTGGTATTACCGACGTAGCTAGCGGGTGTGGTA
>JACBWV010000123.1:0-57880 GCA_013435795.1 Chlamydomonas sp. ICE-L | reverse complement strand
CAGATGGTTGATGAGAAGAGGGGGCCTGTACTTTCAGTTTCTGTGGAGGACGGTGCAAGTTATGATTTGTGCCCAAAACCTTGCATGTTCCCAGCATTTCATCTGGTAGATGGGACTGGTCCCTTCCTTGGGCGGGCCATGGAAGGCAGCAGCTTGCCATGTGCTCAGTCGCTTCTGGGGAGATACTAGTCAAGAGATTGGGTTGGTACTGTACTGATGATTTGAGTCTGGAAGGAGGCAAAGTCAGGGCATCAGATTGTTGAAGGAAACCTGAATCCTTTGTATTCTGGACGCGGTGCAAGTCCCTTGGACAAGTAATGACTGAGTACTGCAGGGATGGAAGTGTTGCTGACCCCATTCACTTGGGGAATCAGGTATAAGAGCTCGATAGCTTCGAGGAGTATGGTTTGTATGGCTCAGTTGGTGGTCATGCTGAGTTGTCTGGATCTCACGCTGCCACTGTTTCCAGGTCAAGTTCCGTTCTCCGTATGTACTTGAGAACCTGTAGCTTTTAGCAGCAGCGGAAGTGTTAGCTAGGACATCCTGTTGTTGGCTAGGTTCGGAGCAGTGTTTGAGGATCTCATCCAGTCAACACACATTCTTACCATTTTTATGGGGTAGTAAACAGCACGAGCCGCAATAACTGGCTTACGTGGCACCACATGGTGGGGCGGGGGGTGGGTAATGAGATCCTCCAGCGGTATCCGTCGGCGTCTTCTTGCTCATCGTCGGGGTCAACGGCCTTCGCTGCTCAATGGCACGGAGATGCCCCAGGTGAGACCTGGTGACGGATGTGAAGGTTCCAAACTGTGTCCCATGGGACAGCAGGCGTGCCTTCGAAGATGAGTTCAGTGGGCTTTGCTTGGATCGCCATGTTCTGTCGCTCGCGGCGCTGGGGTCTTGGGGTCTTGGTCTTCACACCGGGTTATAAACCGCCTTTGGTAATCCAGGTGTGAGCTTAGTCGGGGCTTCATCTGGGTGTGGCGGGTTCGGAAGGTATGGTGAGGGAGTGTTGGCAACAAAAGGAAGGGGAACCAAATGGGTCCTGTTTTGGTCTGTAAGGTGGAGATGGGAGCAAATGTTTGTGGCGGGGTGGGTGGTGGGTGTGGGGGTTGGGGGGGGGGTTCTTCCTATTTTGCAGGGTTGATCTCCGTGCGCAAGTCAATCTTTAAGGATTTGCGCACGCTGTGTGTGATCTGATTAGTGTGCCCTCACGTCGAATATCTACTCAAGACTCCTGGTGCGTCTACTTCGTCGTGAGGATGGTATAGACAACGGAGGGTTTTTTTGGGCAGTAGCTAGGCTAGCGCAGGTTAGATTTCTTCTCACGTGAATACGTACATCCAGGGGCCACAAGCAGTACTCAAGCCGTCGAGCTAGTGGAGGGAAAACTGTCACCCTTTGCCAGGGGCTGAAGATCCAGCTTGGCAACTGGCGCAGGGGCTCTGTCTGCAGGAGCGGTCGGGGGCCGATAACCTTTCAATCTATAGTATTTACAACAGTGAAAACTGAAGATCAATAGCTTATCATCGCAACTCGTGCGGCTATATAGAAAAGGAAGTCTTCAGGAAGATTCCGAAGACACGTGCAGGCCATATCTAGCCTATGGCCTGGCGGCAGGCAACCCGGGTCTTGGAGCCACAGGACCACGCGTGCGTTATGCCAACTCAGTGTCCGACTTAACGGACACTAACAAAGGCCGGCGGCTCCTCTTACTATTAAGTTCTGGCTAGTCCGTCTTGCCTTTATCACAACACTGTGTAACAACTGTGGCATTACCTACCGTGCCTCTGCCCCATCGTCTCTACAAGAAGCTAAGGAAAATCACACCTGCCCTAGTGGCTACGACCTAACATGTTTACATTGACTTTCTAACACGTCCATTGCGCCCCACATTGTACCAAGTTTCTTAACATAAAATACTCGGGCGCCCTGGTGGGTCCCCTGGAGGTCGGCCCTGTGGCTAGCTTTCGTTGTTGCTTGTTGATTAAGGGCGCCTGAAGGGTCGTCCAAATGAAATGAGATAATTCTGAATTTAATTGATTACCATTTAATTTATTTTATTTAGTTAATGTTGTAGTTAATTTAATATTCGATTTATTACATTCAGATAAAGGTAATCACGTGATGTGATGCATTAAATTTGCTTTAATTCGTATGATTCTATCGCGGATTTAATTTATTTGATTTATTTGAATTTCAATCTTGAATCGATTGATGTTAAGCATGTGTTTGTTGAACTATAAGTGACGAAAATGGGGGGAATTTGATTTTTAGCAGTATTGAACGTTTCTGTAATGTGATGCAAGGCATATATGTAGATTGGTTTTTTATATTTTTAAGACTTGATGGCAAGACAAATTAGACCTATCAGGTGTATGGTTGATTGTACGAATTTGGGGTCACGCTATTCATGTTTCGGCCCCATCGCCATAACGTGACGTTATTTCCCTTCTCCAGAACGGGTTTTTGGCTGCGGCAGGTGGCCCCTGCCCCCGCCCGGTGGCCCCCGCCCCTGCCCCCCGCCCCCGCCCCCTGCCCCTGCCCCTGCCCCTGCCCCTGCCCGCTGCCCCTTCCCCTCTCCCCTGCCCCTTCCCCTGCGCCTGACCCTGCCCCCTGCCCCTGCCCCTGCCCCTGCCCTGCCCCTGCCCCTGCCCCTGCTTCCTGCCCTGCCCCTGCCCCGCCCCTGCCCCTGCCCTCCCCTGCCCCTGCCCCTGCCCCTGCCCCTTGCCCCTGCCCCTGCCCTGCCCCTTCCCCTTGCCCCTTCCCTGCCCCATTAGCCCATTCCCATTCCCCTGCCCATCTCCATACCCATGCCCCTTCCCTAGCCCAGTTCCCCTGCCCATTTATCCCCTTCCCTTCCCGCATCGCCCTCTACCATATCCCATGAGTCCCATTCGCGCATATTCCCGCTATCCTTCCTACTGGTCCCCTAATCCCTGCCGCCTTCCCATGAGAGCCGCTTAAAGCCTTTCCCTTCCACTGTCCCCTGCATCCCCTCCCCTTCCCCTGCCCTCTTCCCCTGAATATAAGCCCCTTTCCCCGTGGAGTCCCCTTAGGGTCCCTTCCACGCTTTCCCACTGGACCCCTTCCCCTGTCCCCTTCCCCTATCCCCTAAGTCCTCATTCCCATTCCCCATATCCATTGCCCCTTATTCCCCTGCCCCTTCGCCCTGTGGCGTATCCCTAATGTCGCGCCTATCCCACTGTCCCATTAAAAGGCCGGGGCCCCTAAAGCCCCTTCCCGCGGTCCTGAATCGCCCTCCCCCCTTCCCTGTGCCCCTGTCCGGCCTCCCCCTTCCCCTTCCCCTTCCCCTTCCCCTTTCCCCTTCCCTTTCCCTTCCCCCTTCCCCTTCCAGACCTTTCCCTATCCCCTTCCCCTCGCGCTCGGCGCGGTTCGCCGGTACCGCCGGTTGCCCCCTCCCCCGCCCCCTGGGAATAGTGCCCCCGAGCGCCCCCTCCCCCTCTCTATCAACACCCGCTCCACTCGTTAAAACAACACCAACTGAGGGGGGGGTCCGTGGGCTAATTTTAGCTCGTGCCCTAGGGGATTGTTTCGTCCCTTGTGATGCTTACATGTTTCGCCTCCAATTTTTGACGAAAATTCTGCTCCCAAACCCATGTAGGAACGCACATGTCGAAGTGGTTAGAATTTGAAAATGTTAGCTAAAAAAAAAACTTAATCCAATTGATAACCGTTAATTGTAGCTATTTTGCCCAACCTGAGCTCCTTTTCGTGAATTGCGATGCTCACGTGTGCTCGGGTCAGAATTTGTCAGGTATAGAAAAGTCTTATAATTCATCCAAAATATAGAATGTTCAACTTTTTGATGTTTTCACAAAACCTGAAAATTTTGTTTGTGATTGGCGGACGAACGGACATTTTAATGGGGCTAAATCCTCTCTTCCAAACATCAGGAGATTTGTTTCATTCGGGTACTTGTCAGGAGCAATCGAACTGGCCGCCTATATATAGCGCAGATTTGAGCTAAGTATGCAGCTTTGGCATTTGCAACACGATTTGGACGCAACGGATTTAGGGACGGTGTGCGGGAGGGGAAAGTAAGTAATGAATGGCGATGGGTCTGTCAGCGTTGAGACTTGAGACGTTCACCTTGGACCGGATGTGTACATATGTTGTTATTATTTTAATTCAAGTTCAAATTATTCATTCTAGTTCAATCTTTTGCCTATTCAGGTACTAGTAAGGCCACTACCTTAGGCATTTTGGTATTTAATTCGTGTGTTCGAAAATCCTGTAACCCTAACCCTGCATGGGTTCGATGCATTCCTTTGACTACCGTATCGAAATATTAAAGGGCCAGTCCCTACAATAATGGGACGTTTCCCTAACCAGGGTACTTCAAATGGCCTAATTGGCCAGCGCTTAATCGCACTTTGAAAAAAAACAAATTGCGATTTGTGGTGCAAGAAGTGCAAAAATTGCTTGCAGCTCCCACAAGGGGTTGCAAAAAACTGCGCTTAAAGCGCAGAGGGGGTCAAAAAGTCAGCGCTCAAAGCGCAAAAGCGCGCGCTTTGATTACCCTGCCCCTAAGCTAACTCAGGTGGATTTAAACCCTATGGCTCAAACGCTAATATGTAGATGTGAACGTTGCATGGGTTTATTGGTCGAACCAGAATGTAAGCAAAATCGCGCAGACCGATCAGTAATGTTTCCAGCTGCTCAACCCCCCAGACCTGGGAATCGCGCAAGCCAATTATTTTAGTTTAGGCTGGTTTAGGCCAAAATTATTAAAACAATCACTGTGCAGGGCAGGGTATTGCTGGACAGAGCGGACAGGGCGGAAAGGGAGATGGCGCGCAGGTGGAGTTTTGATGCGGAGGAGTGGAGTTTGAAGCGGAGAGGCGAAACTGGGAATTTGAATTTTCCGGCCTGCGATGCTCGCCTGACGCCACGCCACCTTCGCTTTGTGATGACGGCGTTGCGAAGAAGAATAAGGACGTGTATCTTTATACATATAGCCCATGCTTCAAATTTGTTATTACTTTGTCATCGTCAGCCCATTGTTAGCCCAAGACAAGCCAGCAAAAAAACATTAGGGAGGGATCTTCCAATAAAATAGCAGAGAGGATTGAAGGTGTATGTGTGTCTTGCAGGGCCTCGCGAGATCACCGACACCCCCGATGCTTGCCGCGTGCCGTAATGGAGCCAGTCGTGGAGCGGTTATCTCAGCGAAGTGCACTAGGTTGGGACTCTTAATCTCGCATTGTAAGAAAGCAATGACTACGAAATCGCGTGTGGTTCTGTATGCCAGCATCCGAACCATTTGACGACGACCATGTCGTGTTTGGTTCTCGTACCACGTGCCACGTCGCCCTTCAATTTGGGCTGCGTTTGATTCAACCTACCAAAACGGCAAACTTTTGTACTGGCGCAGTACACAATTCGATCGTTGCATCGGTTGCATCTCGCAGTTGGAGACCTAGCTGTGCCATTCCGCAGAGGCTGATGTTCATCTTTCCGCGCAGCTGATGTTAGTGGGATCTGATATAATGGTGCCGCTCGTAGCGCACTGAATATCCGCATGTACCTCTCTACCCCTGGAATCCACGCCCACAACTTGCTGCATTCTAAACAATTTTCCGAGTCACCAACCTCAACTCGATCCCAAGCGGTAATGCTGTTTCTAATCAACGCGCAATGCACGGATGGCCTCTCCTCTGCATCAGCCCAACCAAACGCACCCTCGCTTTGGAATTGCCCGCCCTGTTCGAGAAACGCAATTCACCTGCATGCAACCAACTTGATTCACGCAGGCGATTATCGTCAATAGCTCGAGGTTAAGGACATCACTGTGCTCACGGGCGTCGCCGCGATGTAGAGGCGGATGGATCAATTTTAGAGACAAGGTGACTGTACTAGTTGGTTGGAGACTTGGAATACATCGCTAACGACCAGAAATTGCAAATCGTCGGAACGCACTCCCTTCGACACGCCTTTAGACCTAGCTGTCTTGCGTGGGTATGTTGCTTTCCCCAAACCGACTGTTTATCTTTTGCTTTGCGCGCCCCACACCCCACACACCCCAACACCCACACCCACACCCACACACGACACCCATACGCCACACCACACACACACACACACACACACACACACACACCCACAAACCACACCACACACACACACACAGCTCACACTACACACATACCAAACACACCACACACAACACGACACACCACACACACATCAAACAAACACACACCACACACACACACACACACCACCACACATCACACAAACACACACACTACACAACAACACACACAACACACACACCACACCACACACACACACACAAACACACCACACACACACACACACACTCACACACACATCACACAATTCATCAACACGCACCCACTCCCCCACCCCACCCCACCCAATCCCACCCATCCACCCTCACCCCACCCCACCCCACCCCACCCACCCCACGCCCACCCACCCCCAAACCAAACCAAACCAAAACCAACCAAGCCAAACCTTGCCAGACCTTGACTGAATGATCCAGGTTATAATTCTGGCAATCTGGTTCTGGACCCAACCCAACCCAAACCCCAACCAAAACCCAAAATCAAACCCAAACCCAACCCAACCTAACCTAACCTAACCTAACCTAACCTAACCTAACCTAACCTCTCCTAACCTAACCTAACCTAACCTAACCCAACCTAACCTAACCTAAACCAACCCAACCCAACCCAAACCAACCAAACCAAACCAAACCAAACCAAACCAAACCAAACCAAAATATTTCCTCACCCATCCTGCCTAGGGTGATGCCCTGTGCCCCCCTCCCTCCGCGGTGCCCTCCAATGTGTCCACAGCAAGCTTACTGGTGGGCTCTGAGAACCCCGCCTCCAAGTTTGTTGAAGGCTCCAACAAGCGGCGGCAGAAGATGTTGCAGCGAATGCAGGAGGTCCCAGCAGCAGCAGGGACTAATAAGTGGACGCAGCAGAAGCGGGGGTTAGTAATTTTTGCATTCAATATTGCATTGCATTGCATTGCATTGCATTACATTTCATTACATGAATCAAGTCCTATTAAAAATAAAATTTGCGGAGAGTGTTAGTTATCAGAACAACAGGTGGCAACGGAATGGATTGAACTGAAGCCAGTTAGTCATGAGACGGTTGGCTGACGTGCCAGGCTTCGTCTCGGTCGTCGGTTGGATGGACGGACAGATGGACAACGGAGTGAATCTAGGGGCCTCTGCCTCTCTGAAGGGGGTTGGGGGGGGGGGGAGGGGGGGTACGCTAAAAATGAGCTAAAGAGGAAAAGAGCAAAGGAGTAGCAAAACTTGAACTTGTAAACGTTATCAAAATCAATCAGAAATCCAAGTATTCTTAAAAAAACAGATTCAAAAAAAGGAGCAATAGAACAAAAGAGCCAAGGAGCGAAAGAGCAAAAGGAGCTTAGTAGCATAGTAGGAAAACTTGAACTTGGTTATATAGCTCCAGCCAGCAATTTGGCTGCTCGCTGTCTATGGAAGTAAAATAAATTACTAGGGAAAACGTAAAAGTTATAAAACAATAAAAAAATCAATGCAAATCCAAGCATTATTGTAAAATAATACTTCAAAGAAAAAGACTGACTGGCTGTAAGCAAGTTCTTTAGGGTAGACGTCCCCCGCTGGCTCATGTAATCAATCCAGATGGAGAGATATGCTGAGGTACTTCCAAAGTCATCTATAAGGTAGCATTAATTCAGAGTCGACTACTAATACTATGGGAAGCTATGGACTATACTTAAGAGTCAGGGCAGCATAGGAGACAGGCTAAAGCACAGGAGAAGCTGCCAGGTAGCTGCCAGTGGGGCTGCCAGGATGTCTGTCAGATAGGGCTGATTCCCCTCATAATTTGGGATTACCCTAAAATAGAGAATTGCAGACGTACTGTAGAAGCTAAGAGAGGGACACTAAAGAACAAGGGGACGGCAGTACATGGGGCAGTATAGAGCATCACATTAATCCTAGAGTGTTCATGGCTAAAACAAGAATGTCAAATATGGTATAGTTAGGTACCAGATGCTGGGTATCCATCAAGGTCCAGCTGGGTGTGGAGTTTCTGCAGGAGGGTGGAGAAAGATTTTCTAGACATCTTTGGGGTGTCCAGCATGTTGATGAATGTGAAATCTATAGGGCTCCAGTGCATGCTGAGGTTGTTGACACATATTACTCTGCCCCCAAGATTCACACAGCTGATGGGGTGCATGAGCATCTTGGGCCAGGAAATCAGCACCCTTGCATGTGCTTGGACCATAGCTGCTTGTAGGGAAATGGCCCACTGAATGGTGGGCCTGTCAGCTGTAGAGACAGTGGGGTATATGTGGACCATGTGCTGCAATCTGTTGACATGCTTGAGGAGGGGTCCACAAACTGAGAAGTGGCTGTTGTGCATCTGTCTGCTGGGGGAACTTGAACATTTCAGCAGCTAAAAGGGCAGGGAACTTGGTGGATAGCTGGGCAATGAGGGTGGGGACAGGCTGTCTAGGTCTGATGCTAAAGGATCTAAGGGAAGAAGGGGAATTGTTGAGGGTATGCAGCAGGGTTCCAAACTTGGTTCTGGAGAGGCCAGAGTTGTTCAGGAAATGGACTGGGTAGGTGTTCATGTTGACATGAGTTAGGGGCTGATCAGGGGAGAGAGAAGTAGCTGAGGGAATCCACTGGTCAAATCTAAGGGCTTGGGAGAGCTCCTGTTGGGTGCAGGACCCCTGTCCATCAATAGGATAAGGACTCTCATAGCTGGTTCTGGCTTGGTCCAGCAGGAGGTCCATCTCTCTTGTGGCTTGTGCTTCTGTCAGGTTACACAGCTCATCATGGGGAACAGTGGGGAGCTGCTGGCTAGGGGCTGTGTAGTAATCAGGGTCTAGGATGAAATCATGGGAGGATGTGGTGTACAAATCATCTTCCAGCAATCCAAGTCATCTTGGTGTGGTGAGAATTCCCCCCCATCGTCTGACTGGATCAAGGAGGGAACGATGGATTGGACAAGGTCAGGCATGTCATCCTAACCAATTGCTGGAACCAGGTCTGGTAGGCTGCTGGAGCTGCTGGCATTGTCGTGGGGGATGGTGCAACTGGCAGCAGCGTCATCATTGTAGCAAATGTGCTTTAGGTCTTGTTGGGTGACCATCATGATGACAAAAGGGAGGGGATTACAGGGGTATGGGGAGGAGGGAGGGTTCTTAGAGGCGCTAGTGATGTAGAGGCCATGCCTTTTAGGGCATAAGAGAATAGTCTTGGGGCCCTTGGCTGTGGGGAGGGAGAGGGTAGCAGCAACACTGGACGCATGGAATTGGAGGTTGGGGCAGAGTTTGTGTGCTGCATGCAGACTGATGATGTTGACCACAGTCAAGGGTGGGGCAATGAGCACGTCGTGGAGTGTGATCAGAGATCCAAGGTGACCCCTGATGGTGGCTTTTCCTTTCTGGAGGCAGAGCAGTGGTGATGCTCCAAGGTCAGCCAGGTGGAGACTAATAGGCTGGGGGGTATCCTCTTGAGTCAGCAAACTTGAGGGGCTGTGGTTCATCAGTAGTCAAGGCCATGAAGTTGTGCTCATCCTCATTGTCTGTGTTGGACTGGGAGGTGGAACAGTCGTCATCTGCAACATGGGCATGCCCACGTCTATCACGGCGGCTCTTGGGGTCTCTGGCAGATGCTCTGGCTGTCTCTCCTAGGTGACTTGGATTTGCTGGAGGACCTCTTGGCTGCATCCTTGGGTGTTATTGTCCGTCGAGTCGGACACTGAGTTGGCATAGCGCACGCGTGGTCCTGTGGCTCCAGGACCCGGGTTGCCTGCCGCCGGGCCATAGGCTAGCTATGGCCCGCACGTGTCTTCGGAATCTTCCTGAAGACTTCCTTTTCTATATAGCCGCACGAGCTGCGATGATAAGCTATCTGCTCTTCAGTCTTCACTGTGTAACAACTCTATCGATTGAAAGGTTATCGGCCCGACCGCTACCTGCAGACAGCGCCCCTGCGCCCGTGCCAAGAGGATCTTCAGCCCTGCACAAGGTGACAGTTTTCCCTCAGACTAGCTCGACGGCTTGAGTACTGCTTTTGGCCCTGGATTGTCTACGTATTCACGTGAGAAATCTAACCTGCGCTGCCTCGCCTACTGCCCACACAACTCTCCTCCCGTTGTCTCTACCATCCGTCACAGACGAAACGTAGATGCAGTCCAGGAGTCTGAGTAGATATTCGACGTGAGTTGCACACTCATCAGATCACACACAGCGTTGCGCAATCCCACAAGGATTGGCTTGTGCCACGGAGTATCAACCCTGCACACCCTCGAAAAAACCAAAACACACACACCAAAAAACCAAACAACAAAACACCACCCCCCCAAAACACACAACAACCCACCCAACCAAAAAAAAAACAAAAACAAAGACATCACAAGAAAAAACACACCAACCCAAAACCACAACAACCAAGAAACCAAACAAAAAAACCCACCAAACCCAAAAAAAAAAACAAAAAACACACCCACCACCCCCAAACCAAACAAAACACCCCACAAACACCAAACAAAAAAACCAACACCACTCAAAAAAAACCCCCCCATCACCCCACCCCCACCCAACCCAACCAACAACCACCACCCACAACAACAAAACAAAAAAAAACCACCACCCAAAACAAAACACCCCCCCACTCACAACCCCCCCAAACCCAACCAAACCCCCACACCCCCCCACCAAACAACACAAAAACCCAAAAAAAAAAACAACACCCCACACCCCCACCCCCCCCACACCCCAGCCCCCCACAACCACCCAAAACACAACCAAACCCCCAACCCCCCCTCCCACCCCCACCCCCCCCCCACCCCCCCCCCCACCCCCACAACCCCCCACCCCCACCCACCCACACCCACCCACACCCCCCACACCCCCCCCACCCCCCCCCCCCCCCCACCCCCACACCGCCCCCCCCCCCCCCCCCCCCCCACCCCCCCCACCCCCCCCCCCCCCAAAAAACCCCCCCCCCAATTCCCCCCCCCCCCCCCCCCCCCCCCCCCCCCCCCCCTACACCTGGAATTTCGTCACCCATTCCCCACTTCCTGACTACATTCTCCCCATTACAGACCACAAGACCCATTTGGTTCCCCCTTTGTTGTCAACACTCCATCACCTCTACCTCCGAACCGCACACCAAAGACTGAAGCCCGACAAGCTTCACACCCGGATTACCCACAGGCCGGTTTATTAACCCGGTGTGAAGACCAAGACCCCAAGACCCCATCGCCGCGACAGACACCATGGCGACTCCAGCCAAGCTCCCTGCACTCATCTTCGACGGCACGCCTGCTGTCCCATGGCACAAGTTTGGACCCTTCCTCATCCGTCACCTCAGGTCCCACCCGCACTATGAATTAAACTCGATTTTACTATACCCCATTTTGACTAGTATTTATTTATTACGACCCCATGGTTGTTTTTATTGCATTTGTTCGTTCTTTTTATACGATAGGGGTAGTAAATGTTAATACGATAGGGGTAGTAAACCAGCAGATGGTGTCGTAAACCGTCAAATTTGTACTAACCCAATATACTAGCCCTAGTATATTACCCTAGTAGATTCGTTACCTAGTAGATTCCGGTGTAAGAATTCTACAAGAATCCGTGTAGAATTATGGGGGAATAATTCTACTAGAATCCGGGTAGAATTATGGGGTAAGAATTATACTACAATTCGGGTAGAATTCTGGGGTAAGGTTTTATTTAATCTGAGCTACAGGCAAGAGGGCAAGAGTAGAGATAAAGTCTGGTGAAAGGTTACGACTGCGTTGGTCTACGGGATTACCCGTTGTTACACCGAGCAAGTAACAAGGCATGTTCTTGGCCTATAATTCCAGCCCGCCTCCATGGTTCGTCCCAAGACTTTGGAAGACGTTTGTTATTATTTAATCTGACTTACAGCAAACAGGAAAAGAGTGGAGAACAAGTTCGGAGAAAGGTTACGACTGCGATGATCGACGGAATTATCCTGTGTTCCACCCATAGCAAGTAACAAGGCATGTTCTTGGCTTATTACTTAACCCTGCCTCCATGGTTCGTACCAAGACTTTGGAAGTCGTTTGATATAATTTAAAATGATGTACATCCAACAAGAAACGAGTATAGAACACGTTTGGAGAAGGTTACCACTGTGTATGTCGACAAGATTACCCTGTGTTACACCAGAGCAAGTAACAAGGCACGATCTTGACTTATAAATCCACCCTGACTGTATGGTTCGACCCAAGACTTGGTAATTCGTTAGGCTTTATTTAATCTGAGCTATGTCCAAGAGGAAAAGAGTGAGATAAAGTTTGGAGAAAGGTTACGACTGCGTCGGTCGACAAGATTACCCTATTTACACCCAGTGCAAGTAACAAGGCACGATCTTGACTTATACCGTACATCCAACAAGAAACGAGTATAAAACAAGTTTGGAGAAAGGTTACCACTGCGTCTGTCGACAAGATTACCCTGTGTTACACCCAGAGCAAGTAACAAGGCACGATCTTGACTTATAACTTAACTTACCCTGCCTCAGTGGTTCGTCCCAAGACTTGGTAGGTCGTTAGGTTTTATTTAATCTGAGCTACAGGCAAGAGGGCAAGAGTAGAGATAAAGTCTGGTGAAAGGTTACGACTGCGTTGGTCTACGGGATTACCCGTTGTTACACCCGAGCAAGTAACAAGGCATGTTCTTGGCTTATAACTCCACCCTGCCTCCATGGTTCGTCCCAAGACTTTGGAAGTCGTTTGTTATTATTTAATCTGACTTTCAGCAAACAGGAAAAGAGTGGAGAACAATTTTGGATAAAGGTTACAACTGCGATGGTCGACGCGATTATCCTGTGTTCCACCCATAGCAAGTAACAAGGCATGTTCTTGGCTTATTACTTAACCCTGCCTCCATGGTTGGGCCAAAGACTTGGTAAATTGGTAGGTATTATTTAATCTGAGTCACAGCCAAGAGTCAAAGAGTATATAACAAGTTTGGAGAAAGGTTACGACTGCTTCGGTCAACGGGATTACCTTGTGTTTCACCCGGATACGTATCAGTTCAAATAAAAGGAGAGGTATGAATCGTGCTCGGATCAGTAACATAGATAGAAGTCCAGTTCGGGGGGAATAAAACTTCTCCAAGAATCCGGGTATAATTCAGAGGTAAAAATTCTACTACAATCCAGGTATATTTCTGGGGTAGGTATCGTACAACGGGATAAAGGGGGTAGTATAATGGTGTACGGGCGAATTCCAAATGAAGGGTATCGTACTTTGGTCCTGGGGTATAGTAAACCGATCGCAAAACGTCTGGATCGACATTCCTAAAAAAGTACGAGGGGGGTAGTATTTTTTCAATATACGATGGGTGCAACAAAAGTGCTAGCTAGTAGAATCGAGTTTAATTCATAGTGCCGGGGTGCATCTCCGTTGCCATTGAAGCAGCGAAGGACGTTGTCCACGCCGGTGAGCCAGCAGATGCCGACGGATACCCGCTGGAGGAGTCTCATTACCCGAATGTGGACAATGCTAATCCAACTATTGCGGCTCGTGCTGTTCCCTACCCAATCAACATGGTAAAGAACGCTGCTGCACTGAATGAGATCCTCAAGCATTGTTCTGAACCCATCCAACAGGCCGTCCTAGCTAACACTAACGTTGCTGCTAAAGCCTACAGGTTCCTCAAGACCTCATATGGAGAAAGGAACTCTGACCTCGAGACAGGGGCAGTGAGATCCATGTATAACCTCAGCATGACAGCTACTGAGCCACTACAAACATACCTCTCCCGCAGTTATGAGCTCTATACCTTGCTTCCCCAAGTGAATGGGGTCAGCAACACCTCCATCCCTACATTCCTCAGCATAATTTTTCAAGGACTTACACCTCGTCCAGAATACGATGGATTCAGGTTTTCCTTTCACAACTGTATATGCCCTGATTTTGCCTCTTTTCAGACCCAGATCATCAGGTACCAAGTGTCTAGCCAGATCTCTGACTCAAGCATCTCCCCAGAAGAGACTGAGCACATGGCAGCTGCTGCTTTCCAAGGCCGCCCAAGAAAGGAAC
This sequence comes from Chlamydomonas sp. ICE-L, assembly GCA_013435795.1. NCBI lineage: Eukaryota > Viridiplantae > Chlorophyta > Chlorophyceae > Chlamydomonadales > Chlamydomonadaceae > Chlamydomonas > Chlamydomonas sp. ICE-L. Next base: position 43,787 of record JACBWV010000123.1, on the reverse strand, counting down.
GTCTCCCATCTACTCAAATGACATGCTAGAACTGCAATGGCTATGGGCACAACTCAATCACTTGCCCTAGTCCCCCCACAGACTTGAAGTACAGGCCCCCACCGTTCTCATCCACATCTGCACGTCGAGGATCTTCATCACCCCCCAAGGATGCAGCCAAGAGGTCATCCAGCAAGTCCAAGTCTCCTAGGAGAGACAGCAGAGCATCTGCCAGAGACACCAGAGGGCGCCGTGACAGACGTGGGCATGCCCATGTTGCAGATGATGACTGTTCCACCTCCCAGTCCACAACAGACAATGAGGATGAGCACAACTTCATGGCCTTAACTTCTGATGACCCACAGCCCCTCCAGTTTGCTGATTCAAGAGGCAAGTCCAAACCCCTGTCTGACCCACATGCTCCCATGGATGACACTGCTTTCTCTGGACCCACACCTGATCCTGATGCTTGCCATAGTAGGAGAGATGAGTCTATGCCAGCCCTAGTTTCCAGTGATGGCACCTCTGATGATGATGATGATAAGGGTGCTCATGCCCAGTTCCAAACAGCCCTCCTGACAGAGTGGATTTTAGACTGTGCAGCCCACTCCCACTGCACCAGTAACCCGTCCATCTTGCATGACATTCAGGATCTCCCCCAGCCCATTAGTCTCCACCTGGCAGACCTTGGAGCATCACCACTGCTCTGCCTCCAGAAAGGAAAAGCCAACATCAGGGGTCCCCTTGGATCCCTGATCACACTCAACGATGTGGTCCTTGCTCCACCCTTGACTGTGGTCAACATACTCAGTCTGCATGAAGCACACAAACTCTGCCCCAACCTCCAACTCCATGCATCCAGTGTTGCTGCTACCCTCTCCCTCCCCACTGCCAAGGGCTCCAAGACTATTCTCTTATGCCCTTAACAGAATGGACTCTACATCACTAGCACCTCTAATATCCCTCCCTCTTCCCCATACCCCTGCAATACTCTCCCTTCTGTCATCATGATGGTCACCCAGCAAGACCCCAAGAACATCTGCTACAATGATGATGCTGCTGCCAGTTTGCACCATTCACCTCACCTCACCTCACCGCCCCTCACCTCACCGCAACCTCACCTCACCTCACCTGCACCTCACCTCGACCGTTCACCTCACCTCACCCTCACATCACCTCACCATCACATCAACTCACCTCACCTCACCTCACCTCACCTCACCTCACTCACCTCACTCACCTCACCTCACCACCTCCACCTCACCTCACCTCACCTCACCTCACCTCACCTCACCTCAACCTCACCTTCACCTCACCTCAACCTCACCCTCACCTCACCTCACCTCACTCACCTCACCTCACCTCACCATCCCACCTCACCTCACCTCACTCACCTCACCTCACCTCACCTCACCGCACCTCACCCCCGCTCACCCTCACCTCACCTCACCTCCCCCACCTCAACCCCACCTCACCCACCTCACCTCATCCGCACCTCACCTCACCTCACCTCACCTCACCCCACCTCACCTCACCTCACCTCACCTCACCTCACCTCACCTCAACCTCCCCCCACCTCACCGCTCACCTCACCTCACCTCATCACCCCACCTCACCCACCACCATCACCCCACCTCACCCCACCTCACCTCACCTCACCTCACCCTCAAACCTCACCTCCCGCACCTCACCTCACCTCCCGCACCTCACCGCACCTCACCGATCCCTCACCTCACCCACCTCACCTCACTCACCTCACCTCACCTCACCTCACCTCACCTCACCTCGCCCTCACCTCACCACATACACCTCACCTCACCTCACCTCACCCACCGCAACCGCCACCTCTCACCTCACCTCACACCTCACCTCACCATCACCTCACCTCCCTTCACCTCACCTCACCTCACCTCACCTCAATCACCTCACCTCACCTCACCTCACCTCACACCTCCCCACCTCACCTCACCTCACCTCACCTCACCTCACCTCACCCTCACCCTCACCTCACGCCCACCTCACCCTCACCTCACCACGTCGCCTCACCTCACTCACCTTCACCTCATCCTCACCCTCACCTCACCTCACCAGCACCCTCACCTCCACCTCACCTCACCTCCACCTCACCTCACCTACCTCAGTCGCATCACCCTCACCCTAACTCACACTCACTCAACCTCACCCAACCTCACCTCACCTCACTCACCTCACCTCACCTCACCTCACCCCACCGCGCAACCGCACCATCACATCACCTCACCTCACCGCACCGCAACCGGTCACCCCACCTCATCCCACCGTCCCGTCACCTCCCCTCCACCCTCTCCACTCACCTGACCTCACTCACCTCACCAAGCCTCACCTCAAACACCTCACCTAACACCATCAACTAACTCACCTTCACCGACTCACCTCACTCACCCTCACCTCACCTCAGCCTCACTCACTAACCGTCACCTCACTCACCTCACCTCACCTACTCGTCATCCTCACCTCAGTCCTCACGCTCACTCGTCACCTCACCTGCACCTCACCTCACCTCACCTCACCTGCACCTCACCTACTCACACATCACCTCACCTACTCACCTAACTCTCACCTCACCTCACCTCACCCACCTCACCCACTCACCTCACCTCACCCTTACGCACCTCACCCCCCCCTCCACCCTCACTCCCTCATCACCTCACCTCTGACCTCACTCATCCGAAATCCTCACCTACTCACACTCAACCCTAACATCCCTACATCATCCTCCCTTAGTCACCAGCTCACCCTCCTCACCTCACCTCACCTCACTACCTTCAACCTATCACCTCACTCACCTACTACCTCACCTCACCTCCCTCACCTCAACCTCACACCTCAACCTCACCTCACAACTCACCTCACCTCACCTCAACTCACTCAACCTCACCTCACCTTACCTCACCTCACCTCACATCACCTCACTACCTCCTCCTCACCCTCACCTCACTCACCACCACCTCAACCACCATCACCCTTCACTCACCTCACCTCACCTCACCTCACCTCACTACGACCTCCCTCACCTCACCTCACCTCACCCTCACCTCACCTCACCGCAATACCTCACCTCACCAATCACCTCACCTCACCTCTACACGAATATCACCTCACCGCACCTCACCACCTCACCTCACCTCCCTCACCTCACCACCTCCCCCTCACCAATCACCTCACCCCCCCCCTCCCTCTCACTCCTCTTCACTACTCACTCTCCACCTCACCACGTCACCTCACCTCACCACATCACCTCACCTCACCTCACGCCCTCACCTCACCTACTCTCACTACTCACCTCAGCCCACCTCACCCCTGTCACCTCACCTACTCACCTCACTCACTCAAGGTGTAGGACGGTCTCCCCGACTGGCCATGTAATCAATCCAGAGGGAGAGATTGTGATGTACTTCCAAATGTCAGTCGATAACGGTAGTCCATTAATTCAGAACTGCCGACGATACTATGGGAAACTATGGGCTTTGACTGAGAGTCAGGCTGCATAGGAGGACAGCTACAGCACAAGAAGAGCCTGAGTACTGCCAGTGGAATGGCAGTGGGGTTGCTAGCCAAGGATACGCCGTCTGTCAGACAGGGATGATTCCCCCATAATTTGGGATATACCTAATTGAAGAATCGCGACTAATGCTAAAGCTAAGAGGGGACTCTACACAAAAAGGGGACAGCAGGTACATGGGGCAATCAAGCATCAAGTAAGTCTCTAAGTAGTTGGCTTCTTTGATGTGACTAAAACAAAAATGAGGAATAGACTATAGGCAAGTAGGTATCAGATTGCTGGGGTATATCAGCAAGTAAGCTGGGTGTGGAGTTTTCTGCAGGAGTGGTGGGGTAGAAAAGATTTTCGTAGACATCCTGTGGCGTGTCGTTTTTCTTTTCCACATGTTGATGAATGTGAAATCCATGGGCTAGCAGTGCAGCTGAGGTGTTGACACATAGGCTCTGCCCCCAGGATTCACACAGTCACTGACTCGGGGGTTCATGAGCATCTAGGGGCCAGGAAATGATAACCTTGCAGGCCCTGACTCTTGGCTGATTGGTAGGGCAATGGCACCATGAATGGTGGGCCTGTCAGCTGTGAGATAGTGGGGTATATAATGGACTCATGTGCGCAACTGTTGACATGCGCTATGTAGGAAGGTCCCACAGACTGAGTAAGAGGGCTGTGTGCATCTGTTGGCTTGGGGAAACTTGAAGCATTTCAGCCTAAATAGGGCAGGGTTCCAACTTGGTTCTCTGGAGAGGCCAGAGTGTCAGCGAAATGACTGAGGAGGTGTTCATGATTGACAGACCTAGGGGCTGTCAGGGGAGGGAAGTAGATGAGGGAATCCACTGGTCAATATCTAAAGGGCTTGTGGAGCGACTTGCTGGGTGCAGGACCCTGTCCACACAGAAATGGATTCTCAATATGAGGTTCTGGCTTGGTCTAGCAGGAGGTCCCATCACTCTCTCTGGCTTGTGCTTCTGTCAGGTTTACAGAGCTCATCAATGGGGAACAGTGGGGAGCGCTGGGTCTGGGACTGTGGATCATTCATAGAGGTGCAGTGTAACCATGACTGCGGCAGAAAAGACTAGCGATGGATGCAGATCAGGGAAGCTGCAGATCATGGCGGCTGCAGATAGGGAAGCTGATCTATCAGAGTGCTGCAGATCAGTTCAAAGACAATATGTGACATGGCAGAATGTATTTCAAGCAAGCGAGGGTATCGCCACAGTTTTAGTGCTGCGGGAGGTTGCAATGGCATGAGGGTCAATGTGAGCCATTGCATGAGTCTGCATAAATAGCGGGGTATGAGATTTATGAGATCAGTGTGCGATCAGATCATATGGCAGATCAGCGGCAGTAGATCCAAATCTGATATCAGTGAGCAAGAGTTTCAGATCATCATTACCCCCGTTCAGAATTCAGCTGTTGAACATCCCCTCACAAGGTTCATTTATCCTAGTCCCAAGCGAGGGTATCGCTCACAAGCTTAGCATTACCATATCCCAACAGGGTTGTGGCGCCTTGGTTGTCCCTATTATGGGAGTGGGCAGGGCAGGGAGAAAAGAATCCATGAAGGCAAGGGTAGAGTGGAGAAGGGTGGTTGATGATGACGTTTCAACCAGTAGAATCAGTGGGAAGTGGGAGCGTGTGACATGCTCGTGGATGTGGAGTGTGGATTTGTGTCGTGTTGTTGTCGCTGTCACGGTGCTAGATGTACTTTGCATAGGCATGGTCGTGGACAAGTGAGTATGTGTGGGTCTCCAACAGTGGGCGGATGTACTTTCATATGCACTTAAGGTTTCCCCCTTGAAAGTGAGGATCAACAGAGAAGCTTGCAGATGAGTGTGCAGTGTGTGTGTCAGGTGCATGGTAATGCCCAGGTTACATGGTTGGAGTGGTGTGAGTTGTGGGAACCAGCTGCAATGCAGAACTCTCCGTCATGGATGTAGATCTTTGATCTCCGTGACCAGTCGGGGTATTGCGTGGGAAAACCTGGTGGTGGTTGTAAGCAGATAGTTGGAGAGTGTGGTTTGATTACTACACCTGGTCTGTCGCATCTGCTGGACTATCCAATGCTGGTCTATCAATCAGGTTCCCCCCATGCGAGTGATTGCGATCATGAGGAATACTGACCAATCGGACTTAGTAGCTTGGTGGGGGGGCAGTAAGTGGACCAGATGTGTCCTGCGACAGGACACAGAGTGATGCCGAGCATGTGATCTGTGCATGAGTGCTGTGAAAAATGGTTGTCGACAGATAAGGATGGTCATTGCATAGCAGGTGAGGTGGCATGGTACATGGTGCCCTCATGCACGCGAATAAGCAAGATTCAGTAGGTATGCCCCAGTGGTCAAGAGGTGTGAGGGTGGGGAGAGAATTGTCTCTTAGCCCATTTATCATGGAGTTGCTCATTCGTAGTCTCATATTCCATTCATAGATCTGACGGTTCAGTTTTGGATTGGTATGGTTTTGTTCTTGGATCTCATGGTTTTGGGCTTGGATATGTATAGTGCAACTCTGAGATAATGGGTCTGTGGCAGGGTTTACTTTACGGGCAGGGACAGTCACATAACGGGGCCGGAACAGTCCTAGGGGCCTTCCTAAGGGAGGGACAGTCCTAAGGCAGGGAACAGTCTAGAGGCAGGGACGCCTGAGGGCAGGAACAGTCCGTAGGAAAGCAGAACAGTCCTAGGGCCTTCCTAAGGGAAGGACAGTCCTGAGGATGCTGACAGTCCGACGTGGCACATATCTAGAGGCGCTGGGTGAGGGGCGTAGCATCCACTATCTCATGGCGATTTGTAACACAATCCTGTAGCTGGGACTTATGCACATAAAAGGCTTTCAGGGTACATCATATCCAGTTGGGAACAGAGATTATCTTGACTTTTCAGCTCCATGTCTAATGCCAGGGGACAGATACTCATTAATGATTTCATGGAGCTGGCGGATTCTCATGAATAGTAACCAAAGGATACATAGCCGAATACTGAGGTTCCCAGGGGTGTAGAGCCAGAAGCTTGTGCGTGCATGAAGAGTTCCCAAAAGTGGCGAAGCACCTCTCACCTCAAAGATCATGATGCGCAAGGACTAGACGGACGGCTGAGAAAGTCCACTATAATTAGCGTGCAGGCAATGATCACACAGATTCCCCCCATTCGGCATCACAGCCGTAAGTGATGATTGTTAGCAGGTTACGAAGGATAGGTGGGGGGGGGGGGGGAGGAGGGGGGTGGCTGGAGAAGGAGCAGAGGGAGACGTAGAGCCGTCGCTAGAGCAGGGTAAGGTCAGGTGGCTGAAGGGGAGCTCCGAAGCAGGGATGCAGGAAGGAGAAATGGAGATCTCTAGACACGAAGTAGAGAATGGGATGACGTCTTGGACCAGGAGGAATGGAGAGCTCGAGCAGTGTAGAACAAAGATGTCGGGTTGAGCTGTTCGAGCAGAATGTGTGTGTGTGGGGGGGGGGAGGGGGCTTGCGAAGGTTTCAGTTCTTCTTCAGTTCTGGTCCGTGTGTTCGGAGGACCAGGGAGAGTGGCGTTGGTAGTAGCAAGAAAGGGGAGGGGGGTGGGGGGGGGGGGGGTCTTCGATGGTGTGCGAGGGTTAGACTCCGTGGCACAAGCCAATCTTTAAGGATTTTGCCAAGCTGTGTGTGATCTGATGATTGGTGTCAACTCACACGAAATCTACTCATGACTCCTGGCTGCGTCTAACGTTTCGTCTTGTACGGATAGTACGAGACAACGGGAAGTTTGTGTGGGCAGTTAGGCGAGGCAGCGCCGGTTTTAGTTTACTCACGTGAATACGTAGACAATCCAGGGCCAAATAGCAGTACTCGCCGTCGAGCTTAGTTGAGGGGAAAGACTGGTCACTTGATTCAGGGCTGAAGATCCATCAGGGACGGCGCAGGGGCGCTGTCTGCGGTAGCGTTCGGGCCTTAACCTTCGCAATGATAGAGTGTTACAACAGTGAAGATGAAAAGAGCAGATAGCTTTCATCGCAACTCGTGCGGCTATATAGAAAGGAGAAGTCTTCAGGAAGATTCGGAAAGACACGTGCAGCCATAGCTAGCCGTATGCCTGGCGGCAGGGCAACCCGGGGTATTGGGAGCACAGGACCACGCGTGCGCTATGCCAACTCAGTGTCCGACGGCATACGGACAATAACATCCCCCCAATTCAAGGTATTTTGGATACAAGAATCCCTGGAATTAGCTGATGGGATGCATAAAGAAAAATATAGGAGTATAAGGCTGACGAGCTATTTAGATTTATGCTAACGGCTGCAGGAGAAGCTGATTGTAAATAATAATTATTGGGACAAGGGTCAAGGGGCACGGCACATTAGAGCAGGGATCTTCAGTCAATGTCATAGTCGCTAGGGAGCAGAGGGAGGAAGGCTGCAGTGTAAAAGCATAAGAGGGATTAGATGCATAAAGGGGCTGCCTGGCTGTAAACACTGTCGTTAAGGTAGACCGCCCCCCGCTGGCCTATGTAATCAATCCAGATGGAAGATATGCTGAGGTACTATTCCAAGTGTCAATCTATAAGGTAGCATTAATTCAGAACTGTCCTGCCGACTATACTAGTGGGGAAACTATGGGCTATCATCTGATGAGTCGGGCGTGCATAGGGCCGGCTACAGCCAAGAGAAGCTGCCAGGTCAGCTGCCAGTGAATGCAGTGGGGCTGCTTAGCAGATGGCGTGTCAGACAGGGATGATTCCACCCATAATTTGGATTACCCTAAATTAGAGAATCTGCAGACATACTGCTAAGCTAAAAGAAGGGACTCTACCACAAAGGGACAGCAGTAATGGGGCATACAAATCATCACATAATCTTAGAGGTGTTTTTTTCATGCCTAAACAACAGATAGGAATAGATATAGCCATAGTTAGGTACCAGATGCTGGGTATCCATCAAGGTCCAGCAGGTGAGGTGAGGTGAGGTGAGTGAGGGTTGAGGTGAGGTGAGTGAGGTGAGTGAGTATGAGATGGGGTGGGGTGGGGGGTGAGATTTATTGCTTCAGCCACATTCTGACTGCTAGCCGAATATATCTAAAAATACCTCCCTCCCAGCGATAGCTGCAGAACCAAGGGTGTGTGACAGGGTCCGAACTTTCCCGATTTTATTTTTTTTAGAAAGTCCCGGTCTGTACACGCAGTTTAATGACAGTGATTCCCTCCGCACAACCTTGAACATGGTTAACATGGTATAACGAGCGCATTGGGTGACTCGCCGTCGGTAAGCAGTATAAACATTGTAAAAGATTTACCAGGAAATATCAAATACGATGGTGGTATCTTTGCGTGGTATGTGGTCAAATTTAAAATGATTTGTATTCTTGATCTCAAAATTCATAAGGGCTTCGTGTGAGACATGAAAACCATGGGTAAAAAACATGGTCTGGAACTTAACTTGTTTACTGGGTGATGAGGGCCTCCAGCTGATGAGGCTCGGGGTTGTTCAGAACGCTGCGTCCCCCATTGCAGACACAACTTTGAAGAGTCCGTTGCGTCGCAGAAACAAACGTGGGGAGGGTCCGTTGTCCAGAAAGAAGGGTGTGTTGCGTCGCAGGACGCACACTACTGGTACACACTTGGTTATGTCTCAGGCAGCTGAGCTGGGGGTCAGGGTACTACTTCTTGCCAAATTGATCAGCGCTTAAAGCGCACGAACGTCAAATTGTCAGCGCATTTTAGAGCAAAAACCGCAAAAACTGCGCCGGCGCACAAAACCCCCCCCCCCTCCCCCACAAAGGGGGTGAAAAAAACTGCGCGGAACACAGGCGGAGCACCCATGGCTGCCGCGCGCAGGTCGTAGTACCCTGCTGGGGGCGGTCCCCTTGAAGAACCCTGTTGAGGCGGTCGCGTAATTGGGTGGTTAGAAGGATAGAACCAGGTATTAAAAAACGTGTGTGCTAACGTGATAGCACGTAAGCTTTTGGAGCCCATCTACGTGAATCGCGTAAAAAAGTAATCCTCAAAGCGTGGAGACCAAAAAGTTACGTCCCAGGCACTGCCAGCAAGTAACTGGAAGGCCCCCCTCTCAGTTTTTCACGGAACTCAAAATAGGGGAATGTAACACCCTGGCAGAAGCACCAAAACTGCATAGCGGTTTTCCACGTACGCACAAGCCCCCCTGCACAGGTTATACACGGACACCCACATCATTTGTGACTTTAAAACGCAGACACGTACGTTTTGAACTACCCATAGTGGTAGAAAAAATAGACATAACTTGTTACACCACAGCCACAGAGAACATTAATGGTAATTACATGGTAATAACAGTACAGGGGTGTTAAGTGGTTCTTAAGAATTTATGCTTGATGCGGCTTGATGAGGCAAATTCTGATGATAATCACACACACACACCCTTTGGTGAAGCCCCCCCTTCTGGGCGGCGGGGGGCCCAGGGTCACCCCAGGGGGTCACCCTGTTGTCCGTTTGTCCGTCCGCGTCGGACGCCGTCCCACCACACGAAGCCAACTGTCTCAACCAACTGTATCTTACACCCTGGCTTCGGTCCGCTGCACTCGCTTCCGTTGCCACCTGTCGCTCCGATAGCAAACATTATCCGCCAATTTACCACGTCGCTTGCGACGGCGCCTAGGACTTTCACGCACACTTTCACTGGGACTCCCCTCTGGTGTGTGTTGCACGTACACCCCTAACGCACATGTCGGCCCATGTGTGTGTTTCGCCCCCCAGAAAAATGGAACTTGTGTCTCTGTCCAGCTCTGTCACGCGCGTTTCGACTTAGACATGTGTGTGTATGCGTGTGTGTGCGTGGTAGGGGCGTGGTGTGGTGGGGGTGGGGGGCTCAGCGTTTGCCACGTTAACTCTCAGAGGGCTTAGGATAAGAAGGTGAGAAGCCGGAGGGCTGATAGGCCATGTGATCAAACCGACCGGACGCGGAATGCTCACATGCGGAGTTGCGTTCGAGACACGGGGTAGCTAGGGTGGGTAGGGCCCGATCGATGGAATGGACTTGGGTGTTGAGGCTGCTCTTCTAATCATCGTCTTCGGCCACGGGCATCCACCCCTCAGGACCTGGGCATTTCTCTATGTGCTGCCGCCTCGTATACGTATATGTGCTTGTTTCATGTTGCGCAGCAGCGACTTATAACCCCAAGCCACGCCAACTAAGCGTATTGCTTGCTTGCTAGCGGCGTTTGTAGCACCCAGGGTAGCAACCATGTTTACTCTGCCCGCAGACGGTGAATAGCCTGAAAATTGACAGGCATCGTTGTCAAACCAAATAATAGCAAGGGCACCCGAGGTTGGCAGACACTGGCAAACGCATGCGCGTGGTTTCGTGCGGGAAGATCGTTGGCAACCGGGTCACGCACAGTAGCCGACCGTAGCACCGCCACGTGCTACTTGGCCGATGCAAGCTATCCGCTGTGTGCCGTAGTCGCCAGTGTTGCTGTATGGAAGGTACAGCATTGTTGCTGGTCGAATCAGTCCGACGTGTCATGCCGCCAGAAAACAATATCCAGGCAGATCCAGGGATCTGGGGACGAATTTCTGGACAAATGTGAGGTCGGATTTAAACCGGTAGGGACAAACCCACCCCCCTCGGGGCCCCCCGCCGGGGCCCCCGCCCCCCACCCCGCGCCCCAGGCGTTTTTAATTTGTACGTACGACTTCTAGGGACCTGCAGTACACAGCCGTCCTGAAGCTGGAGGATGGGAGGGTCTGAAGCGGGCCCCTCTGTATCTGTGAAGCAGCTTGCTTGGTCTCGACATAGGACGTACTAAAACCGGGAGCCCCGCAGTCTAGACACATCCTCAAGCGCGCATGTGAACTAGCAATCGTCGAGCATGCAATAAAGCTTGTATCCCGTCGGAAAACAACTCGCCCTGCTCAAGCCCAGCGATTTGTCCAGCACATCCGCCCGGCAACAAAAAAAACGCATCCCTACCGTGCCCGAGCCTCCAATCCAAAGGAAATTAACAGGGCGACCATTTCGAGGTGAGCACGCAGTAGGCGCTGAATCTCTCCCCAAGTGTCTTCGAATCCCCCCCTGCTGACCCTCACTCCTACATTCTGCTTTCAAGTTGATCCCACGTTATGAATGCTCTCTTTTCGCTTTAGGCCCCTGGACACCCCACCCCCCGTCCCCCACACACCCACAAACCCACCCCAACACCCCACCCCCCCCCCCCCCACCAACCCCCCCCCCCCCCCCCCCCCCCCCAGGGCCCCGGGGGCTGAAGCCCCAAGTTCCACCCATGCCTCCGTCTCTCCTGACGTTTGAACGATCCCGGACACCTCCGCACCCAAACAGTTGGCTCATAGTCGGAGTGCGCATGAATCCTTCCCCAAAGTTGTCGCAAATGTTGTGTAGCTTATTCCGCTACGAGTAGCTACTTACTCAACTACTTTCGAAACTCCCAGCCTCCCTCCCGCCAGGGACATGATCCTCGCCCTTTCCCGCAGTCTGCAGATCAAGTTCCTTAACTATTCGCCCCCTGCCCAGGCCTGCATTACCCATACCCACTCCTGCATTCTGATTTCAGGTTGTTCCCTCACTACAAGGCGTGCTCTCTCCCCCCTCCCACTGCAAATTTAGAGGCACCCTTGTCTGCACCCTTTTCTGCACCCCTGCAGCTCCCCTCACACCCAGAATACACCCCTCCACGCCAAATAAAAGGGTGCCCAAGACCCCCCAAATTAGCACTGTTCTCCAGCCGACCCTCACCCCTCCATTCTGCTTCCAGGTTGTTCCCACACGATGCGGCGTGCTCTCTCCTAGTCTCCTCCCTCCCACTGCAAATTTAGCGGCCCTTTGCATATTGTAGGAGGGGGGGGAAGGGGGAACGGGAAACACCATTCCGAATTTCTTAATCTCCCGTGGTTTGAGGGAAAACACCATTCGATGGGAAAAACTTATCTTTCCGTGTCGCTGGTTTTGGTTTGTGTCGTGGAGACCCATCTCATGGGGTGGAAAGTCTTACATACTGAAAAAAACAAAATGTCTGCACCCTTTCTGCCACTCACACCTAGAAGATTAACCACCGTTCCATGCCAAATATAAAGGTTGCCCAAGACCCCATGAATAAGCAGTGTTCTCCAGCCGAACCTCACTGGCTCCTGCATTTTGATTTCAGGTTGTTCCTTCACAATGAGGTGCGCTCTCTCTCCCCTGCTGCTGGTGAGTCTACTGCTCCTGGGTGCCCCTATTGACGGAGCCAAGTCTGCTCAGGGGCAGGCCAATGGCCAAGGGAGGGGAAACACCATGAAGACCCCCAAAGATCCTAAGACGTTGAAGACCCCCAAAGATCCGAAGACATTGAAGACCCCCAAAGAGCCGAAGACCCTGAAGTCACCCAAAGAGCCTAAGAGCTTTAAGACGTCAAAGGGGCCAATGACGGTGAAAACCCCCAAGGAGCCGGATAGCTTGAAAACGCCTAGGGAGCGAGACACCTTGAAGACCCCAACAGAGCGTGAGACAGTGAAAACTCCCAAGACGCCAATGGAGCCTTTCACGATTAGAGGTGGGTGGGTAATCCACTAACCAGATAACATGACACGGGGTTGTTGGTGATTAGTGAAACCCACAATGAGTGGTTATAACGGATTACATGGACAGGGGGTTGGTAAGATTTGTTGGTATTAGTTAACCCACTCATTAGTGGTTACAACCAGATTACATGACAGGGGTGTTGGTATTAGTTAACCCACTAATTAGTGGTTATAACCAGATTACATGACAGGGGTGTTGGTATTGTTAAACAACTCTGAGTGGTATAAACAAGATTATATGACAGGGAAACCCACTCATTGTGCGTTATAACCAGATACATGACAGCGGGTGTTGGTATTAGTTAACCCACTCATTAGTGGTTATAAACCAGATTACATGACAGGGGTGTTGGTATTAGCTAACCCATCATTAGTGGTTATAACCAGATTACATGACAGGGGTGTTGGTATTAGTTAACCCACTCATTAGTGGTTATAACCAGATTACATGACAGGGGTGTTGGTATTAGTTAACCCACTCATTAGTGGTTATAACCAGATTACATGACAGGGGTGTTGGTATTAGTTAACCCACTCATTAGTGGTTATAACCAGATTACATGACAGGGGTGTTGGTATTAGTTAACCCACTCATGAGTGGTTATAACCAGATTACATGACAGGGGTGTTGGTATTAGTTAACCCACTAACAAGGTCTACAATCTTCAGTACCATCGAACTGAAGCACCAACGAACTGAAGTGAGAGTGTGAGACCTCACTCATCATTAGGGAACGGCAATATGATGTCATATGATGCCAGCAGTCTGACTAGGTTAAAGTTACCATTTACATACAATATCATATGATGCAATTTGTATGCTATCATATGATATCATACTCGCCTTTGGTCAGTATCATATGATATGCCAATCCCTATTCATGATAAAATTCATAGCTTTTCTTTTCGGGTACTAGCAGGAGCTTCTAGTCAGCTCCCCTTGCTGGCTACCGTATCCAGCCAAATCTGATTCAATCTAGTGCACCTAACGACTGATACAGTCCGGTTTCAAGAATTGCTGAAATCTTGGGGCATAGCCCAGTAGCTGGCTCATGGAGGTTCCTAGAAGCTACCAAGAAAAGTTGAAAAGAAAAACGCTCCAAACACCAATGTTCTAGTTCTCCTTTGCACAGCGCCATGAAGCTGCCTAGAAGCTACCAATAAAAGCCAAAACAAATATGCTCCCATTTCTAACGTTCTAATTCCCCTTCTTTGTGCAGCTCCCCCTCTTTCCCCAACTTCTCTTCCCTCCTCCGCAATCACCGTCACTACCAGACTCAGACCCCACACCCTCTACTGAAAAACTTCATTGGTACCCCCGCCACCTCATCCGAACCAACCACCCACCACCCCCCTCACCAAACTCACAAACCACCCACAATCTACCTTATCCCTTACCATCCACCTCACCTCTTGTCCATTACCCTCCTCCTTTTGTGGCCAAAAAACCCAATCACCTACATCCCAACCCTTCTCTCCTTGTGTCGTGGTTGCCTGTTGGGAATTTGGGGTTGTTGGTTTTTGGACTGTTTCTGCAAAACAAACGAAGCCTCCTCATCCTCCCCACCATCAGAATTGCCCACCCTCCTCCTCCAGCCCAACCCCCTCATTCCTGCCCCACCCATCCTCCTCCTGCCCCCCCTCCTCCTCCCTCCTCCTCCTGCCCCCCTCCCCTCTCCTGGCCCACCCAAGCATTGCCCCTGCCCCTATTCTCATCTCCTTGCCCACCAATCATCCTGCCCCACCCAATCTCCTTACCCCCCTCCTCCTCCTCCTGCCCCACCCCCCTCCTCCTCCTGCCTCACCCCCTCCGCCGACCCCACCCCCCTCCCCCTCCCACCCCCCCCTCCTCCTCCTGCCCCCCCCCCCCCGCCTCCCACCCCCCCTCCTCCTGTTGGCCCTAGAGCTGGTTTCCTGGTTGTCGCTGATTGGGCCTACCATGTTCTCCACAAAGTGTACCTCAACGGTACAACAGAGATCATGGCTGGCAACTACAACATCTCTGGTTACCTGGATGGATCTGCTGATGCATGTGAGTGGGGGGACAGTGTTTGGGGGCGGGGTGTTTGGGGGTGGGGGGGGAACGATTTATTTTTCTTTTCTATTTGTATCAGTTTAGTATTTGTATTTACCCCAAAACAAATTTAGTTAAATACAAACCCGTGTATATTTCCCACGGTTTGTGTAAAGGCAACCCTCCACCCCTTACCCCTGATCCGATGATCCCACCCATCCTCCACTGACTCATCCACCCCTGACCCCTGACCCCACCCATCTACCCCTGACCCCTCCTACCCCTACCCCTGACCTCTGACTCCACCCATCCACCCCTGACCCCTGACCCCACCCATCCACCCCTGACCCCTCCTACCCCCACCCCTGACCCCACCCATCCACCCCTGACCCCTGACCCCACACATCCACCCCTGACCCCTGACCCCACACATCCACCCTGACCCCTCCTACCCCCACCCCCTGACCCCACCCATCCACCCCTGACCCCTCCTTCCCCCCACCCCTGACCCCACCCATCCACCCCTGACCCCTGACCCCTCCCTACCCCCACCCCTGACCCTACCCCTACCATGACCCCTCCACCCCCCACCCCTCCACCCCTGACCCCCACCCCTGACCCCTCCTACCCCCACCCCTGACCCCTGACCCCTCCTACCCCCACCCCTGACCCCTGACCCCACCCATTTACCCATGACCCCTCCTACCCCCACCCCTGACCCCACCCCTACCATTGACCCCTCCACCCCCCACCCCTCCACCCCTGCCCCCACCCCTACCATTGACCCTTCCACCCCCTACCCCTCCACCCCTGATCCCTCCACCCACCGCCACGCCACCCCCCAACCCTCCACCCCTGACCCCACCCCTACCAATGACCCCTGACCCCTTCATCCCTCCACTCCCCACCCCTTAACCCCTCAACCCCTGACCCCTGAACCCACCCCTACCCCTGCAGCTCTCTTCCGCAACCCCTTCGGCGTTGGTACTGATGCAGAGGGCAATGCCTACATCTCAGACACCAACAACCGTTGCATCCGCTACCTGTCAACCGACAACGTCGTCTCTACCATCGCAGGCACTTGCACTGATGATCCTTCCAACCTAGGCTCGGAGGATGGCCAGGGTTCAGCCGCCAAATTCCGCAGCCCACAGGGGATCGCGGTATCCCAGGGGGCTATACCACCAATTGTGTTGCTCATCGACGCGGACAACCATTGCATCCGTCGCATCTTCCCCGATAATTCTGTGGGTTCGATCGGCGCCTGCGGAGCTGCAGGCTTTGCGGATGGCAATGTTGCAGAAGCCAGGTTCAACAACCCCAGTGACTTAGCCCTCACTCCAGATGGCTTTGTTGTTGCGGATCGCGCCAACAACTGTATTCGGAAGGTTGTTGGGGGTGCAGTGAGCACCCTAGCTGGCTTCTGTGGCCCTGATAATGCTGGCACCTTTAATGGTCCTACTTTAGCAGCCAGATTCAACGCCCCTGCTGGTGTTGCAGCAGCTCCTGATGGGACGGTGTATGTGGCAGACACCAACAACCATTGCATCCGCAAGGTAAGACAATGGAATTGGCTGGCTTACTTTTTGTTGTTTTCATGGTCGTACTGCAGCAGCCAGGTTCAACACCCCTGCTGGTGTTGCTGCATCTCCTGATGAGACTGTATGTGGTGGACACCAACAACCATTGCATCCGCAAGCTGCGATGCTAGCTTTGGCTGGATTACCTTTTTGTTGTTTTCGTGGTCGTCCTGCAG
This sequence comes from Chlamydomonas sp. ICE-L, assembly GCA_013435795.1. Classification (NCBI taxonomy): domain Eukaryota; kingdom Viridiplantae; phylum Chlorophyta; class Chlorophyceae; order Chlamydomonadales; family Chlamydomonadaceae; genus Chlamydomonas; species Chlamydomonas sp. ICE-L. The sequence goes on along the minus strand of JACBWV010000123.1, from coordinate 26,983 downwards.
CAGTCAGGTTCAAAACCCCTGCTGGTGTTGCTGCATCTCCTGATGAGACTGTGTATGTGGTGGACACCAACAATCGTTGCATCCGCAAGGTGTGACCAGGGTACTACTTCTTGCCAAATTGGTCAGCGCTTAAAGCGCACAAACATCAAATTGGCCAGCGCTTTGTAGTGCAGGAAGCGCAAAAACTGCGCACTGCGCCCACAGGGGGTTGAAAAAACTGCGTGCAACGCGCAGAGGGGCTCAAAAAGTAACCTGCGGGCTTAGTAGTAACCTGGGTGCGACGCTAGCATTGGCTGGCTTAACTTTAGACCCTAAACCCTAAACCCATGTCCAGAGAGCTCATCTGTCCTGATTTGTATTTTGGTCTGGCCTGCTGGCTATTCTGTGGCATCCCTGGTCTGCTGCCCTGGTCTTTCTCTGGTCTTGGTCTTAGTCAGAGATTTTTTTCCTCGCAATATATTACAATCGAAATATGAGACCTCGTTTTGGCCAAAGTTATCGTAATACGAGACCCTATTTGAGATCCCAGCTCTCGTATCTAAAACACTTCCCAGTACGCGAATCAGCTGAGTCAGCGCTAAAACTGTAATAAAGATCCTGTCCTGGGAGGAGGCAAAAAAAGGAATAAGATTTCCTCTTTTTTGTTTGAAAAACTATCCCTGGTCATAGTCTGGTCTTAGTCTTGGTCTGGCTTTGAATATGTCTCTGGTGCCTGAGGTGTTTAGGGGGGTCACTGATCAGCTGCTGAGCGAGGGTCTTTTGCACACCCATCGCATACAGTTAGATGCTGGTCTGCTTTTTTTCGTAAACATTACGCATTTTCGTATACATTACGCATTTTCGTTTACATTACGCATTTTCGTATACATTACGCATTTTCGTATACATTACGCAATTTCGTATACATTGCGCATTTTCGTATACATTACGCATTTTTGCTAGTACCCCGAGTGGGCTCTGGCCACATCCTTCCCATCCTTACTCAAGCGGGTACCGGATTCTTTGCCCATCACCACCATCACCACCATCACCACCACCACCGACACCATCACCACCACCACCAACAACAACAACAACAACGACAACAACACCAAGAACAACAACAACACCATCACCACAACTACCTCCACCACCAAATCCTACCCAACTTACACCACCCAGTCCTGCCCAACTTACACGACCACATCCTGCTCACCCTTCCTCCAGATTGATCCCGATGGTCTGGTCTCTTCCTTTGCTGGACTGTGCACTACACCAGGCGCTTCTGATGCCACTGGTGACCTTGCCAGATTCGATGCTCCCTGGGGAATCACATTGGATAGCAACGGCTTCTTGTATGTGTCTGACTATGGCAAGTCATGCGTCCGTAGGGTTGATTCGATGGGAACAGTCACGACCATAGCTGGCGTAGGGTGCAGCTCTGGAAACCCATCCCAGTTTGCTGGAGACACGAACAGGCTGGCTGGATTGGGTGGCCTGTCTTTTGTTGATGAAGAGCTTGTGCTCACACGGTGAAGCTGCCAGCCTGGCCATGGCTGGATTGGGTGGCCTCTCTTTTGTTGATGAGTTTTTGTGCTCACACGGTGAAGTTGCCAGCCTGGCAATGCCGTCAAATAGTGCCAAGTTAAGCTCAGCTTATGTGAGCAATAATTAGTCACCATCACCGCCAGCCTGGCAATGCTGTCAGATGGGACCAAGTTTAGCTCGGCTTATGGGAGCATCAATTTTTCACCATCCCTGCCAGCCTGGCAATGCTGTCAGATGGGACCAAGTTTAGCTCGGCTTGTGGGAGCAATAATTTTTCACCATCCCTGCCAGCCTGGCAATGCTGTCAGATGGGACCAAGTTTAGCTCGGCTTGTGGGAGCAATAATTTTTCACCATCCCTGCCAACCTGGCAATGCTGTCAGATGGGACAAAGTTTAGCTCGGCTTGTGGGAGCATCAATTTTTCACCATCCCTGCCAGCCTGGCAATGCTGTCAGATGGGACCAAGTTTAGCTCGGCTTGTGGGAGCAATAATTTTTCACCATCCCTGCCAGCCTGGCAATGCTGTCAGATGGGGGCAAGTTTAGTTCGGCTTGTGGGAGCAATAATTTGTCACCATCACCAGTGCCTCCTCTTTTGTGGGAAAGGCAATGCCATTCGAGCTGAATCCTCGGTGTCGCTCTTTTGTGTCCGGAGACCTACCTCCTGGGGTGAAATTCCTTTCATACAAAATACAATCAAACAAGTTAAGCTCAGCTTATGTGAGTAAAAATAATTTGCTCAAATTTGCTCAATTTTTGTCAAATTTGGGCTCACACAAGCCGCGCTTGACTTGGCCCCATTTAACCCCCCACGCCCTAGATTGACTTGCCTTGCACCTCCAGCTGGACCTGTGACGCCCAGACCCCCTCAAACTCAGCCACACTCTGGCACTGAGCCACATTCTGCTAGAGTAAGAGAAACCAGGGGGCACAAAAAGAAGATATAAACCATGATTGGAATGTACATAACATAATAAAACAAGAACAAAACAAGAATAAAACAAGAATAAAAGGGTTGGTTTGTTGACATGGTCTATCATCTGTCCTGAAGGCTGCTGACCGTCTGTACATATCATAAGACCGTGTATCATTTGATCATGTATCATTGGAGCGTGTATCATTGTATCATGTATCATTGTATCATGTATCATTGTATCATGTTTCATTGTATCATGTATCATTGTAGCATGTATCATTGGATCATGTATCATTGGATCATGTATCATTGTAGCATGTATCATTGTAGCATGTATCATTGGATCATGTTTCATTGGATCATGTATCATTGGATCAAGTATCATTGTATCATGTTTCATTGTATCATGAATCATTGTAGCATGTATCATTGGATCATGTATCATTGGATCATGTATCATTGGATCATGTATCATTGTAGCATGTATCATTGTAGCATGTATCATTGGATCATGTATCATAGTAGCATGTATCATTGTAGCATGTATCATTGCAGCATGTATCATTGGATCGTATATCATTGGATCATGTATCATTGGAGCATGTATCATTGGAGCACGTATCATTGGAGCATGTATCATTGGAGCATGTATCATTGGAGCATGTATCATTGTATCATGTATCATTGTTTCATGAATCATTGTATCATCGGATCGTTGGATCATGTTTGACTTGGATCATGGATCATTGTATCATCGGATCATGAGTTGGGCAAACCATATCATACGATATCATCTCTCGTATGATATGGTTTGCAGTCATCGTACACGATTATGATACGCCATGTAATATTGTACGATGTAGAGTACTGTGTAGCGAATGTATATATTACAGATGGTGTACTGTAAGGCAACTGGAATATATATATAGTAATGGAAGTGCAGACTTTATATCAGGGTTGTTCAGAACGCTGAGTCTTCCGTAGCAGACGCAATGCCAAAGGGTTTGTTGCAGTACGCAACGTGGGGAGGGTTCGTTGACCAGAAGGAAGGGTACGTTGCGTCGTAGGACACAAGCTATGCAATTGGTTGCGTCTCAGGCAGCAGAGCTGGGGGTCCTCCTGAGGCACCCTACTGTAAATACCCCCTAGGAGAATGCCAGGCGCCATAGAGAGTCTGGCACGGCTCATGTTGGGGTATTGGAAAGTGGTTTCTGTTAGGGGATCGCTTTATCTATCGATACCCCCAGGTCCGGTGACATTCTGAGGACCTTGTCGGGGGACCCCCCCCCCACCCCACCCACCCAGGGACCCATCTCAACTTTTCTGTAACTTCCTGTCTCATTGCCCCATTTCACCTCTGGAGAAGTGCAATGAATTCGTCTTTATGCAAACGTGCTAATCCAATAGTTTTCATACACCTTCTACCGGTATGCAGATGCAGAGTCTCTTTACATTGATAATTCGTGTGGCTCGGACGTGGGGGCTGCCCTGCCCCCAGCCCTCAGCCCCAATTGTGACCCCGCATACGGGATGATCATGCAAGAGGTGGATCTCACGACACAACCCAACGATACTTAGGATTCAGTTCGTGTGACCTTGCCACTCATACAAAAGAGCAGGCGCGCTTAAACATTACGCTTAAACACTCTCCAAGCGGAAAGGTTTGGAGCAGGGTTGTTCAGGACGCTGCGTCCTCTGTCACAGACGCAGCTTCAGTGGGTTGGTTGCATCGCAGACGCAGCTTCAGTAGGTCGGTTGCCTCGCACTTGAATAACATGCATTGCTTTCATCCCCAGATCTGTAACCATTTGTTGCTTTCATCCCCAGATCTGTAACCATCTGCTGATTCCATCCCCAGATCTGATTCCATCCCCAGATCTTTGTTGTAAACATCAGCTCTGGGGTGAGATTCACTTTTATACACCTAGCTTCAATATTACTGAATGTGTATAATTGTTGTATGTACGTGTTGTTCAATGCACGTGTTCTACTTTAGTTTCTGTTCCTAAAATTGTTGAACAAATATCTAAATTATACTCCCCAATTTCTGGCTTGAGCTATGTAACTCGTGTTCTATAAATAATGGACTGCAATCTTTTTCGTACAAGCAATTAGCTACTGTATGTATGTCACAGTCCAGGGGTAGGCCAAGTAGGCTATAAGGGACTTGCCCAACCGTTTAGGAAGGGCTTAAAAAGACAAAACACTGATGAACTGAACCCCAAACAATCGTTTTACCGACGGGGGGCTGCTACTGAGATTATGATTGTCTATCATCAACATTACAATTGCCAACTAACGCAAGGGACGGAAGATCGTGTATTACATCGATCACTTCGTTTATTTACTTAACGCGAATCGCTACGGGAAGCAGTGAGACGGAGTGAGAAGAAATGAGACGGAGTGACACACCATGTAAGCAATGAGACGGAATGCAACGCAGTGAAGCAATGTAGCAGCAATCTAGAAGCTATGTAACCAAGTTCAAGTTCAAGAAGCAATCTAGCAGCAATGAGAAGGAATGGGACGCAGTGAGACGGAATGAGATGCACCGAGCAGCAGTTATGTGAGGGGGTAACGGGGGGTTTATAATTGCGTCTCAGGAGTTGGGCAACCGCAGAAATGGAAAGTATCATAACCTTAGTTCAGTAGACTGGGAACCAGGTTGGTTATTAGAGTACGACAGTACGACAGCTGTGGACGTTGGGTATTTCACCTTATCTATTCATTTAAACTGTGTGGTACCCAATGTAACATCTGAGTATATCACTTTATATCCCTGATCTTTCAGAGCCTGTGATAGGATCTTGTGCTGATTCCCCTTTCCCGCATACTTAACCGAGTGGTTGGTGTCAGAGCGGTAGCAGACTTCAGCTATGTGGATGGGGGGACATGAGGTAGGATTTGAGCATGTTTGTTGATCCGGGGTCAAGAGGAGGTCTTGTCTGAGTTTGTCCCAAGTGGGTTGGGCCATATTAGGGGGTTTCAGCCACGAGGGCGACCTGCTTCCCAGCACCCCACTGGGGAGGTCCTCCAGTTTGCCCGCGACCATATACATGAGTTTCCCTCCTTGGTCCCCTTTGGACACTGCTTTCTGTATTAATTTTACTGCAAGATTGTGCCAATACACATCCCAGTAAAGTTTGGGTGCTTGCAGCGTAGTGACTAGCCCCATCTTGGCATGTGTGACAGATGGGGCAGGTGTCTGACGAGGTTTTCTGGTAAAAAAATAACTGCCGAAGACGGCGAGCAGCCAAATTGCTGGCTGAAGCTATATAACCAAGTTCAAGTTCAAGTCTGACGAGGGTGGGTGGGGGTTACATATGGCATTTTCCATCGACAGGCCAGCTTCTTGTTCCATAGGCGGCTCCACCTAGTTCTATGGATCTGTATCTTCTGCCACCAGGGGACGGATGCCTGCTGCCAGAAGTGGTGGCTAGCATGTGGGAGGTGCTCAGGGTATCCTATGGTCCACAGTGAGGCGTACATGCCATGCATATTGCCCCCCCCCCCCCCCCCATGTGTGGATTTTGGTGGGGAGGTTAGCCTTGCCCCCCCTGGTGAGGTTGGGTGTTGCTATCCCAGGGGGCCGAGTGCCGTCGGCTGCCACCGGGGGCTGGACAGAGGGCCAGATATGGTCCATGTGAGCCACCTATCCTAAAATGACAGTGACGGAGGTATTCCTAGGGAAGTGGGCGGCTTTCTTGGCCAGCCTATCTGCCTCCTCATTGCCATGGATACGTGCATGGGACCTCACCTTGGCCAGAGTGGTGGGAATGCCACTAATAAGGACTGTGGCCAGGAGGTGTTCTCCAATGGCCTCAAGGAGTTGCGTGTGAGTTTATTCCTCAACAGAGCGGGGGTTTGGATAAGTCTCATAATGAGATGGAGACCACAAAGGCTATCAGTTTGGATGGTTATGGGGGCTGTTCTCTGTTCTGGTTCTCCTTGTTATAGATCTTGCCAAGGGGCGTATTCAGACCTTCTAACAAGGAAACTATTTTATGGTGACTACTGCTAGCTCCGGCTTACGCAGTGGTGTCCTTAACTTCACGTCCTGAGAGTGGCACATTACTCGGATGTAACAATTTCAATTTCAATGGGGGCTGTTCGGGGTGTTCGTGCTAGGGCCCGGTGGATAGCGCACAGTTCTGCTCTATTGTTGGTTCTGGTGATGTCAATACCCCCTGGGTTGATTGTACAGCTTTGGGCCGACAATAGGGAGTATACCACAGCCTCGAGGAGGGCCGGGCCCTCAGGCTGGGGTATCTAGCTGCCATCGGTGTATAGCTGCTGGCCTCCTTGGGGGGTGATTTGGTAGTTGCAGGGGTAAGGTGTTGGGGGAGGGGGGTGGGGCATAGGGAGGGGGAGGGGGGGGGGGGGGGGGGGGGGGGGGCACTCCAAGGGGCGTAGAGGATGAGACGGAGAGCCTTGGGTGGTGGGGGGAAGGAGAGGGGGGCAGGGCCGATGGCAGAGTTGGGGATGGGTTCGATCCTTTTGTGGGAGGGATGGAGGTGATGCATAGCTTCATTCCATGCTTGGGTGAAGGGGGTGGCCGGGCTGAGATGGCCCAGGGGGTTGGTGATGAGGAGGAGTTGGTGCCCCTTTGTCCTTGCAATGGTGGAGGTGATTTCCCCCCCAGTCCAGATGGACGGTTGGTGGATAATTAAGGCCCCGGCTGGGATAATATCTAGGAATTGGACCCAGGGGTGGGCGGTGTGTGTTTCGTAGGCTGTGTGCTTTGTGTGTGGGACCAAGAGGAGGGTGCGGGTTGGGATGAAGTGAGTTTGGGCTTCCTTGGCACTGGTGAGTGCCCATCTGACTGCCTTCTGGGCATCCTTGGCATCCTGCAGGGAGTGTATCACTGATGCTCCTGTCCATAGGTGAGAGTATGGGTCTGGGCTTGCCCCGAACAGGTGGTCACGAGGGTGGGGGGAAGAGCTGTGGGGGAGAGATGGGTGGCATAAGAGTGGTCATGTTGACCTGTCTGTATGGACCCCCAACAACGTTGAAGGGGGGTGGGGTGAGGTGCGGTGGGGGAGGTGTCCTTGAGACGGTGGAATAGGCTGGCTAGGTCTCCAGCAAAGGACCCTTGGGAGTGTGAGCGCCCCAGTTTGGATTTGGTTGCTTGGGGTATCTTGTAATTGACCGGTTCTCCCGGTTTTGCTAGAGTGTCCTAGAGCGCCAGGCTGGATATGGTTGCTTGGGGTATCTTGTTATTGACCGGTTCTCCCGGTCCTGCTAGAGTGTCCTAGAGCGCCATACTTCCCGCCTGGCTGCACCTGCTGTAGTGCCTATGCCCAATAGGGCTTGCACCCAGCGGCGCCAGTACCCTGATGTACTGCCGTCATCTCCTTTCATATGTCGGACTCTACTGCCCGACTGCTATCTCGTATCGACTTGATTGTAATCCTCCAGTCCATTCCATGTGTCGCTTCAGTTGTGTCACCCCCTAAAGCTTCATATCTCGTGAGGCTCTGGGGGGTGTCTGGGCGGGCTTTGATCAGGGTTTGTTGCACAGTCACGAGAGCCTTGGTGGTGATGCCCAGTTCCCCACTGTCATTGAGAGACCTGGTACGGGTGGTCATCGTTATCTGTGTGTAGTCAACAAGGAGGGAGGGCACCCTTAGGCCACTGTTTCTTTTTTGGGCTACGAGTAGCAGCTTCTAGGCAGCTCCCTTTCATTGTCCTTGAGCCAAACCTGAAGCTAGCTTGTGCGTCTGAAAGCTGATGTGACAAGCATTCCAATACAGCTTCAAGCATTGGTTTTGACCCAGTGGCTGGCTATTGGAGCTAGTGGGAAGCTGGCACGAGTAGCCCAAAAATGAATCAGTGATCTAGCCATGATTCATCGGGTTGTCCTGGTTGTAGGGTGTAGGTGTGGCCCTGTATGCTGGCCCATTTACGAGGGGTGTTCAGAAGAATGGGCTGGTGGTCGGGGGAGTCTATCAAGTACCTCTCACCCTGGAAGTGTTTGATTGTGGCTGAATGGCCCAATGCAGTGTTGAAGTTGAGTGTGCATGCCTGGTAAGGTTGGAGGCGCTCTAATATTTGTTCCTTTGTGCTGCCCGGCATGATGCCCCTGGGGTATGCTTCTCGGTGTCCATGGTTAGGAGGGGGTAGCTGGGTAGGGGTGTAAGGGAACTAATACAGCGGGGTGAGGATGCCCACATTGGGGTTGTGTAGGTGCAGGAAGGAGCTGACAAACCTGATAGGGATATGTCAAGGCTGGCGGGAATGGCTGAGTGGAGGAGGCTGTTGGTGGCCTGGGGACCCCCAAGGTAACTATTTATAGAGTGGGCCTGACAGATGTCAAATACTTGAGGTTCCCAATATGAGGGGTGGGGGTGGGAGGGGGTGGAGTGGGGGCGAGGTCTGACCCCTTCCTCTACAAGTGGGGTGAGGGGGCAGGTAAGTGGGTTAAGGTATGTTTACGCTAGTGAGGATGGTGAGGTGGATGAGGTTGGTGATGACCTGGGGGTTCACGAGGTGATACCGGCAGGTGGTAATCGGGAGGTGACATAGGAGCAGAGATGTTCCGATACCGATGAGGCAGGGGGCAGGGGACCCCGTCTTCTTACATGAGAGTTTCCATGGCGTAAAGACAAGAGCCTTGCTGTCTCTCCCCTGTCTGCGTCTAGTAGCTCTGTTTAGGGTACGGGGGGGGGGGAAAGGGGGGGCGGGGGGGCAATCTGGCAGGTTCAAGTAGATGCGTGTGGTGGCTAATGCCCATCCTGCTATGATAATGTTCCATAGTATGAGCCACTGGGCCCATGTGTCAGGCATATGGAGTGAGCCACCACCAAAAATACTAGAAATGATATCACCAAGGGGGCATGTGCTCAGGTATGGCTTTACCCAGGAATATCACTTACTTTGGGCAATTTTGGGTCTAAAATTTGATTCTTTGGAAGAATGATTCTGCCTCCTTCGAAGAGGAGTTAAGCATCCCAGAAGGACGACTTTGCTTCCTTGGTAGGAGAGGACTCCATAGCAGGGGTGAGTAGGGTGGGCTTTGCCTCCTTGGTAGGGGAGGACTTAGTAGCACAGGTGGGTAGGGTGGGATGGCATGGTGGCAGGCTCTCTGGTGGCAGGTGTGTGTGTTAGCATGGCCGCGTGACCGTACGATCTCATCGTTGCATGGTTGCATGGTCGCGGCAGGTGAGTAGTGGCCGCAGGTTGGTGATCTACTGGCACATTGCAGTATGTATGAAGTAGGTATGAAGTCGGCATGAAGACTTACCCTCTCCCGGCGTCTCCTCTAATTCTTGGATGATGCGAGGGCCAAGGCGATTCATAGTGCTTGGTTGTGCTCCGACCGTGCAGAAGCTCCATGATGAGGGTGAACAACAGGCTGAAATGGACGACCTCCTCAAGCACTTCCACAGGACTACCATGAAATTAATGGAGGTGGGCAAGAAGCTATGGCAATACCTCACACCGAGGAAACGAGGAATTGCGTTCGTCTGTTCGCTTTGAATCCTCGGCATGCAAACTAAGTCGACTCTTGCGATAATGAAAGAAATGCGATATCCATGCCATGAAACGAGGAGTCACGAGTTACGCGCATCGCACTAGAAACGGGAAGAAGAATTGTTGTGCATGCGCAACACGAACACTTCAAATGCGGCACACTTTGAAATACAGCAACACAAGGTTTCTCTCTGACATCGCACGCTTACAGCCAAGCTTTGCATGGGCTATTGTTGAGCAGCACTGCGCAGCATTCGTGTTCGATAGCAAACAGGCAATCGCGTGTACTGCGCATGAACATGAACTACTCAGAAATATGTCGAAGGTCAAAATTACGCACAGAAGTGCGAAGCATCACAGTCTGTCGATGTATGCATGCACTCTTGTCAGGTAGCACCAAGGTGAATTTTTTTCCGGTAGCAAAATACAAATCGCGTCCGCTTGCAAGTCGTGAGTCCACAACATGCAAAAAAAGTCGACTCTCACGATATCGAAAGAAACGAGATAATAAGCATGCCATTAAACGAAGAAGCGGGAATTACGCGCATCGCACTAAATGGGAAAATACGTCTATCTGCCGTCCATGCGCAGCACGAGCACTTCCAAACTCGCACACTTTCTACAATTGAAGTGCAGCAGAACAAGGTTCCTCCTCGACGTCGCATGCTTTTAACCAATAACGTTGTTGTTGAGCAACAATGCGCTGTACTCATTTCCGGTAGGAAACGAGAAATCGCGTTCGTCTGTTCGCCATGAATCCACGTCATGCAAAAAGTCGACTTCTCCGATACCGAAATAAACGAGATAATATGCATGCCATGAAACGGGGAGGCACGATTTATGCGCATCGCACTGTAAATTTGAAGAAGAACTGCCGAGCATACGCACTGCACGAGCACTTCAAAAGTGGCACACTTTTCAAAAATCGGATCGGGTAGTGCCTGCCGCGCCGCGGGGAACTTTTTAAACGTTTGGGTGTGGCCTGTCCTTTTGAATCTGTAGACCAGGCAGGCCGCCTGTTCAGTGACCATTTGGACGATCGAGAGAGCTGCAGTACAGAGGTAGGGCATGCCCACAGGGAGCATATAAAGAGCCTGCACCGCGACAAACTGATTACACGAGTTACTGTACCTTCGCATTCCACGATTCTCAGCACCTCGTGCCCTCTCCTGGTGGCCCTGTTGGCCACCTCTGCCTCGGTTGATGGCCGCAAGATACCGAGGAGTAACCCTTCTCCTCCGGCAATGGACAGCCCCTCTCCCCCATCCCACTGGGCTCCTGCTCCTCCTACTCCCGAGGGTCCTGCTGCTGACGTCGGCCGCAACAAGTTCATCGCCTACATGGCTATGGAGACCGGCTTCAACTTTTCAGATGTGAACGCCACTTTGCTGGAGGCTGACTTCGTGATTGCTGCCTCTCGCGCCTTCTACATCCCCGAGAATAACGGCCCTACTGATACCCCTCCTGGCGTCGCTGTGTGGGAAGTCCGCGCCATTGATGCTGCGGATCTCGTCAACAACACCCAAGTCGACGACTCCTTCATTAGCGGCATTTATGTCGAGTTCGACACCTCCTACCCTACTATCCTCACACTCCCTGGAAGCATCAACTCCTACACCACCTGGCCTGGACCTATCACCGTCTCCAGCATCCTTGGTGCGGTCTCCATCGCCACCCTCGACCACTCTTTCTCCACCACCAACAATTTCTTCTACTACAAGTACCACATTCTCGAGGTTGCCGGATCCCCAGTCCTCCCTCCCGGGAACTCCAGCGCCCCAATTCTCTCACCTCCTGTGGGGTGGGGCGCTCCCGCAACGACACGAGCACCCACTAGAGAGAAAAGGCGAGGGAGAAGCAACAAAGGGAAAGGTCCGCCATCACTGTCAGCCAGCTGGCACTGCTGGGGTGGCTGCTGGGCCGTGCCGCCAGGGGCAAGGGGGCCAAACCAAGAGATAATAAGGATAGGGCAGAAAAAGCGAAAAAAAAAATAGAAAATAGGTTTGGTAGGTGCGGAAACGACGCCAAAGACACGACCAACAAGCGAAGAACAATGAAAAATAACACAAGGTAAGACACGGAAGAATACATGACCGCCAGTAAGAGAAGGCAGACGAGGCCGAACAAACGAAACTCGCATCACCCGCACAGCAAGACATGTATCGTGATCCTCCCTTCCTCACACTCCCCCTCTCTCCCCCTCAACGCACTCCCCTTCCTATGGGGTTGAGATCACCACCCCCCTCTCCTCACTCTCTCCCCTCTATCCTTCCCTCCACCTCCACCTTCCACCCCATATACCCCCCCCCCACTCCCTGTCCTGCCCAAACGCGAAGATGACAGGGTTCGACAACCCCTGTGCCTGCAACAAATCATTGGTTGTCCGCTTACGAGGGCTATGAGCTCTACAACAGCAAGTTGTCCTACGCTGATGCCAGTGCCTTCTGCAGCAATTCGGGTGCCACCCTTGTGACTGTTGAGGGAGAGATGGCCCAGCTGTTGGCCTCTATGGCCTGTGAGCCATCTATGGGCAGGTGCTGGGTTGCTGGACAAGGAGAGACTGGCTGCTCATCAGTCATTAGCGAGTTTGCCTTGGTAGACTGCATTGAGGAGCTGCCCTTTGTTTGCTTCAGGGCCTAGTTGAGTTACGACCTCTGACCATCTGGATATGGTAGCTTTGCTTTGATTTCCTTCGAATATTTGTTGGCTTCAGACATGACTAATTCCCCCTTTTTTCGCAATTTTTCTCATTCCTTTCGGCCTATTGGCCGCCCCTGTGTTCTATTTCCTACACACATTACCCTGTGATATTTTTGGTCACCACATTCGATTCAGATTAGCTGGCCAGTCATGGTGAACGTGTCAATTACATCGTGGCCAAATGTCGGCATCAGTTGAACTTGGCCAAATGCCCAACCTTGTGTAACACCATTTTTGGGTTTCTTATTCATCAATCGCTACTGGCTCACCGACTCGGAAATGAGTTGTTTCGTAAGTAGTCAGTGCCACACTTGAACTTGGTTTCAAGGCTCTACCTGCACTATGGCTGTACGCCATTTTTGACAAAAGTAAGGTCCTGCACCGGATTGATGGGTTGGAAGATTACGTTTCAAGGGAATCAAGGCGTTTTCTCGACTCAGTCTGTCGTGACAATCCAGAGGTAGTCGAGCGTCCCGATGGGACCTTTCCGACCAAGTACTGAACATCACCTAATTCAGGTTAAACATGGAATTGGGTACGTAGCTTCGGCCGTGCCGTCTCCAGTTGAATGTTATTCGACCAAATCACTTAATAGTTGAGGAATATTAAGAGGCAGACTGAAGGTGCGACAATTAAACATAGCTTTTTCAGGCTCGGCTCTTCTGTATGATGAGATTCGGCAGATTGGAGACGAAAAGAAGGGCACTAAGCTACCAACTGCGTACCCCACAGAAAGGTAGGTAGCTGAGAAATCCACGAAAGTAGTTGAAATGTGGGCAGGGGAGCGGTAACAAATATCACAGCACTAGTACATGCTGTAGCCGGCTGTAGCTTCAAAATCCAAAAAAACTCTCTTCAATCTTGTACACATAATTATGTGCTGGAATGGCTCGTCACTCGAGTACACAACTAGTTCATTTAAGGGTACTACTCAGTGCGTGCGGCAGCGCGATTTCGCGCACGCTTTTTGAGCCCCACTGCGCGTTTTGCGCAGTTTATCCAACACCCTGTTGCGCGCGCAGTTTTTGCGCTTTTTGCACTACAAAGCGCTGACCAATTTGACAACATGTGGTACCCTGCTCGTCACGCGACTAGTTCCGATATTCCTGCCAGCTGCTATTTGATGCTATTCCAATATTAGGGGAGCATTAATCCTGGACCATACAAAAGCGGCCCTTCCTTGTCGGTTGAGAGCAGTGGCATTCGTGGCCGGTCTGTCTCATTGGCCCCATCCATATAAAGAGTATTATTGCTGCCAACCATTGTATTGCATATTCAAGTCTTGAGCTGCTGGGTGGTTGCCTACAATTTTAATAATAGAAAAATGCTGAAAACTTGTTTGGTACCCTGATGGAACAATTCATTCGTGGATTATGACTACCGCATGTAAGAAGCAACGTACAGGAAGGTCGGCTTGGGGGCGAATAAGAGGTTTTAGGCGACTTACAAGGGATCGAGGTAGGCAAGGGTCACGAAGACTAGAAAATCGAAGAGGAAAAAACACACGTTTTGACCTGGTTTTGACAGCAACGTGCGTGTTCAGTGCTCTACCTAAACTGCGATGTACCAGGATGTCCAGCCCCAAACGCTTAGGCGTTGAATAGTTTCATGTCTTACCTTGGAGGAGCTTGGAGCTTGATAGGAGCTATGGGCTTGGAGGAGCCGCTGTTGCATCTTGATTGCAACTCTAGTTTGTTAGCATTGGATCTCTGTGCATGAAGTCGCTTGCTGATAGGTGACCCTTGTTACCGCCCCTAGGCGAACTAATTGTTTTCTCCGTCTCTTGACTTGCATCTTGAGTGTTATCAGCTTGGATAACACTCCGGAGAGTGGACTTTGTGTGTGCAGCACGCCAATCTATAAATGCGGAGACGAGAATAAGTTACAAGCACAGGAGACCCATTAAGGGGCACCAGTGGAGGAAAGGGGGCGGTAGCCTGGAAACTGATCAGGGTACAGGCTAGACAGCGCGTGTCAGAAGAACCGATGACGCAGTCAACAGGACGTCGTCACAGTGTCATGAAGAATGACACAGTCTACGGGAAGCTGACATAGTACTGTCAGGACCGATAGTTCTAAGGGAGTACATAAGGAGTCACCAAGACATAAAACAAGCGAGAGCACCGCTATTCATGCTGATACTCCACCTATGACGCAGGTGACATACAATACTAGTACTCCACCTATGGCACTGGGGACATAGAACCATAAACTGGTAGCAAACAAAAATTATTAAGGAACGGCGGAAAAACAGGAAACCAGAAGAAAGCCTTGTCTAAAATAAAAGGATGAGAAAGGATGAACCAAAAACCACTGTAGTACTCCGAAAATGTAGCAGCAAAAAACTTGGGTCATACCGAGCTGAGCTGAGACCAAAATGGAAATGTAACCATCCATGGTAAGCGCAAAAATACTATTCATCCAGAATAGTAGGCACCAAACCAGAAAATCACAGGGAGGCCAAACAGAAATCAATCCCAATACCAAAGGAAGGGGAACAACGGTGACTGAAAGAACCGAGAACTTAACCTAAAGAGAAGACTGAAAAAATCGTATATCAAAGTTGGGGAACAACGGTATAGAAAACCCGATCCGGGAATAGGAACCTAACGCCAATCAATGATAACCAAAGAGACGGATTGAAATATCGTGTGAGAGCAGCACACGAGAGAATCAAATCCTAAAGGACGCAGACAAGAGGACGCAAAAGTCCATTATGGAAAAAAAAGTCGATGGAAAAATCCACTACCGTAAAAACTATTCTTAGCATAGAATTCATGACTAGGTTGGGATGAAAAAACCATGATGAACTGGTTTCTTACTCAAAGATGGAAGTAAGAAGATTTATGAAAGTTAATTATCATAAATCCCCAGCTACGGCACTAACGAAAAACAGTCTAAGAGGTGGGTATCGCACCGCAAAGAACTCGTGCACTCAAGACAAACCAAGCGCCGAACTAAAGCAAACCAAACCTGCAGCAACTGAAAAAATCCAAAGGATGCGAAGTTAAAGTTTTCAAGAAACTTGTAACCAACAAAGGAAACACAGTTCAATGAACAATAGAAGGGTAGATGTACAACCATAGTACATAAAACCTATTGTCCACCTGAAAAATAGGAAACGCAGAAAAAAGGACTTCAAAGAATTTACTGCAAAGGATGGACTGAAAGGGCGCTTGAAATATACTCGGAAAACAAGAAAGAGGTGAGCGGCGGTACATCTGCAAGTACAACTGCAAGATTACCCAGCCCACCAATTCACAGTAAAATCCGAAGGGAAACAACTACTACACTCCACAAAAAGTTCCAATCACATGAGGGGCTGGTGATCTAAAAACAGTGTGGAGTAAAAAGAAATAGCTAATCTATGATGAGCTCCACCGAACGAACCATCTGCCTATGGAACTAAGAGTCAGAAACCATCAAGACGCTATAACGGTGGTCTGAATTAAGTACCACCTTCCACCAAAACCAAGAAAGACAGCTGAAAGGAAGCTGCCTAAACAAAGCGTCGTAACGCTCCACCAATCTAGACTACCCTATAAGTCAGTCTAGGAGGTGCTGAGGAATAGGCACTCACACATAGGGCCATGTTAACCTACGTATGAGAACCAGCAGCACCTAAAACAATGAATCCTGGGTTGACTGTAACACCCCAGCCATACGCAGTATCAAGCTAGACCAGTGTTCAAGATCATCACTTACCCATTCGGCAACGGCTACATCATCACATGGGCTTGACCCGAGTAATCCACCAGGGACGACAGGAGGCGTCGGAATTATCGACACCCGCGAGCCATCCGAGGTGGTCGGAGGTTGGCGACTATTAGTCAATGGACCTGATCCAGGTACCACTATGATCGAAGGCTGTCTAAATCCTAAAGCTTCACCGCTAAAACGTGGCACAGAGGAGGGCCTGGTGACCCCCTGAGATTCGGCTAAGATTATAGTTGGATATCCAACTCCCACCCGCCCTAAAACTTCACACACAATACAGCAAGATCAGGCCCTGGTCAATAATGCAACAATGATACATCCCAGCCAGGCCAGCCAACAACAATTGGGGTTGTTAAAGGGCGTAGGGAATTACCGTTTACACAGAACATATCACCGTTTGATGACAGGAGGGATGCAAGCGGGCACGGGGACCCATACTAATGGGAGAACCCAGAAAGACAGTTTAGAACTGAACTGGAGATAGTGAGTACATCACTACTCACTACTAACTGGCGCAACATTGGAAACCCAAATATAATAACCCTTACTCACCAGGGAATACCCAACCAGTCTACCAAATAATGCCTTTCTAACTAGCTTGTTGCGTGACTGCCCAATACTAAGATTACATAGCAAGGGCAACCAAACAAACGCAACAACGACACATCAGGTGCAACCCCAAAGAAAAGCTCCGAAGGAGTCTTGTCTCCCTAGATGAACACGCGATTGCAAAGATAACACACTAGCACCATGCTGAGCAGTGTCATCATCAACAACTCATGCATGCCCCAACTAATCGAGATCAACCATGCCTCTATACCACTTAACTAAAAATTCCTAAGCCCTATCAGAACTCAAACACTTGAACCCAAACTCACGTAGCTAAGGCATACACCTAAGGGGGGAACCAGGGGCACGGGAAGACAAAGTAGTAACCTCTGTCGAACCACGGAACGCACCTAGGGGTCACAAGGAGCCTAAGAGAGAAAAATATCCACCAAGATATCATGCCAAAGATCCTCCACGGCCGCTGGACTAGGGCCAGGACGGCGTCCACTGCGGCTGTAGCATGGGCGAAGTCCGGCGCTGCGAGACCTGGGATCACAGAAGGTGGGGAAGCGTTAGGTCGAAGTCGAGATTAGAGGTATGGGAAAAAGGAGACGAGAATGACAGTGCAGCAAGTCGCACCTGGTGCAGAAAATCGCACCAATGGCAGAAAATCGCAAATCGCAAGGGCAGAATTCGAACATTAATCGCTAGGATGCGAAGAGCAGAGCCGAGGCATGTAAAGGTCCTAATATCCCGCCGTCGATGATCAGTCAATCCCAAGTCCCCCCCTCTATCGCTCGCCTAACCCGTTGGGGGGTAGAGGGAGCAGCACCCGTAGTGGTGCTGACCATACCCCCCTGCCTCCTACCACCTCCAGAATCTCCAGGTCCAGACGCGTAGGTCGTCCTCCTCTGGCGAATCCTACGGCAGTGCCGGCGATCCGCCAGCTTGATCGAAAAAATTCTCCAGAAGGTAGCACAGAGCCACTAGAGCGCAAGCTCATGCCAGTAGCCGACCGTCGGCTGGGCAGAGCAAAGGGGGCAAAGACGACGTAGACATCAGCAGGGAGCTTGGTCGGCTTGGCAACCTCCGGTATGCAGGCAGAGCCTCAAACACCGGAGAAAGGTTAGCGACGTCAAGGACGCGAGCAGACGAAGACGGGGTATCTCCACCGATGTCCAGGCTAGTCGCCGACTTGAGTCTGCACGTCAGAGTCATCTACGACAGACGGGAGGAGGCGACAGACGGCAGGGGAGGAAAAAAGGAAGAGAAGATGGAAGGAAGAGGAATGACCGGGGGGGGTTACTTCCACGATGGCGGAAGGACTCTCATGACCGCTAGCAGAGGCAGCTGGTGCACAAACGTCTAGCCAATCATCAAGAGGAGCCGTTCCTCCGTTGGAAGGATTGGTCGCAGCCATCGCTGAGAATGATACTGCGCATCCCGCGCGTCCAGGAAAGACCATCCATGTCATGGAGTTTCTCAAAATGGCGGGAGGTCCTCGCGGAAGTTGCATCGCAAAGCAGTGGTAGTAAATAAAGGACCGTATAACCTATCAGCTTGGATAACACTCCTGAGAGTGGACTTTGTGTGTGCAGCACGCCAATCTATAAATGCGGAGACGAGAATAAGTTACAAGCACAGGAGACCCATTAAGGGGCACCAGTGGAGGAAAGGGGGCGGTAGCCTGGAAACTGATCAGGGTACAGGCTAGACAGCGCGTGTCAGAAGAACCGATGACGCAGTCAACAGGACGTCGTCACAGTGTCATGAAGAATGACACAGTCTACGGGAAGCTGACATAGTACTGTCAGGACCGATAGTTCTAAGGGAGTACATAAGGAGTCACCAAGACATAAAACAAGCGAGAGCACCGCTATTCATGCTGATAAGTGTGATTTCTTTGCGTGTGTGTTTCTTGTGTTGTGTTTCTGCGAAGGGGGGGGGGGGGGGGGGGGGGGGGGGGGGGGGGCAGCGCTCCTCAGTTGTTTTTCTATATTTCACTCAAGCCTCCAAACGACATTCTGAAACCACACTTGAAATTGTCTTAACAAGGGCATTTCATTGGCACCATTGAAGACCCGGGGGGTTGGGGGGTTGGGGTTGGGTGGTGGTGGTGGTGGGGGGGGGGGGGGGGGTATGGGTAGGTGTATGTGTGGATAATCTGGGTGGGTATGGGTGGGCGAGTATGAGTGGTATGGATGGGTATTTATGGGTGGGTATGGGTGGGTGAATGGGTGGTACGTGTGGGTCAATGGGTGCGTATGGGTGAGTATAAGTGGTATGTGTGGGTATGTATGGGTGCGTATGGGTGGGTCAATGGGTGGGTAATGTGGGTTGGTGGGTGGGTGAATGGGTGAGTATTTTGAGTATACCACAGTCCCTCTTTGGGAATTCTGAGGATGCCATTGTGTGCGCCATAGTGTTAATACCCAGATTCCATATATTATTTTGAAGTCTTGCCTTTTATTTCTATTGAAGGTGTGTGTGTGTGGGTGTGTGTGTGTGGTGGGGGGGATCAGCCCTCCCCAGGTTTTAAAGGAAGGACAGGTCCAGGACAGGTCCGATCTGTTTTTACCCCTGTCCGCAGCTGTCCGCGACGAAAAAACGTAAAAAACGTTTAAGACCGTTTATCAGGCCAGGGGCGATAATGGGGTTTACGCTCCACATAGGGCTTACTTACCGCCTAGGGACGCCAAAAGCAGCGCTCGACAAATTCGCTTATCTCATGGCTCAGCCCCTCGATAGGTCTCCGGAGGGACGTCTGCGCCCTCTAGTAGCTCCAATCACAATCACCCTGTGGGGCATTTTTAAACGACTAGAACCTGGACGGGTCACCGCTTCCACCAATCAGGTTAACCGTGCTCCAGCCGAATCTCGAAAGGGTGTCGCTCGCAACCCATGGACCACCTTAGCGACGATGAATTTGCTGCTCGTAAATATGTCATTAAGAGGACAGTGAATTTCCTGCAAACACTAGGGTTCCTTCTGGATGGGTTAGAGTTAAAAACCAGACCTCACAAGATGGTGGCCATTGTATGTGAAGTGGGCTGCACAAGGTGCTGGCCACTGTGGAGCGGGCTACACATGCGCACATGATGTGAAGTGGGCTGCACAAGCTGCTGGCCATTGAAAGAGACACATCTGTTAACTACAAGAGGTTGATCAAACCGTCCGACAAAAAAGGTAATCATGGAAGCATTGAGCCCACTGTGAACAGCCTCAAAACCCATTATAAAAGCAACCCATTATACCTTGAGATTAACTGATGATTCAGTGTGTTGATGTTTACGATTTAATGAACTATAGTAGTTATTTCAAAGAACATGCATCCGGTAGTGCTATGCTAGGCGAGATATTGGTATTGCTTTTGTTTTAGTTGCGAAAGGTATTTCACCCCAGGAGGTGGGTCTCCCGCCACAAACCAGCAACACCGAGGATTCAGTTCAAATGGCGTTGCCACTCCTACAAGAGAGTAGGCACACTTAAATGCAGAGTAATGTCTATCATACTTGCAGATCATACAACCGTGTACCTGAATGACTGTGTCAGCACCATCGTTACCACCTGTTGTTCCGTTGCCAACGCACTCCGCCAATTTTACTGGTCGCTTGCTGCTTAAGACTTGTCCTGCCAGTAAGGGTATATAGGCTCTCCTGTCGTAGCCTGTCACGTTTCCGGTCAGTTACTTAGGTACTTACATGTTGGGTCACACGGGGGCAGGGCGGGAAAGCCACAATACGGCAAAAGGGGGCGAGCGTCGTGCGAGGGCAAAAAGCGCAGAAACCGGCGTCGAGGGCTGCCACAGGGGGGGAGAAGAAAGAAAAGGCGGAAACGCGCGAAGGGGCGCGAAAAAGCGGTGGGCGCGAAAGCGCGCGGCATGTTGTGATGCGCAGGCTGTGGTAGGGCCTCGGGGCAGGAGGGGGAGAGAGAGCGGATGGATGGGGGGGGAGGGGGCGCCCCAGGTGGAGACGAGACGGCCGAGGAGAGGAGAAAACGATGGGCTGAAGGGGTCAACAAGGGGAAGAGAGGGAAATGACAAGGGGGCAGCATGGGCCGAAAACAGGCCAGACACACTACGATGGGGGGGGAATAGGCGGCGCGGCACACAGGTGGGGCAGAGCTGGCCCCGGGCGGAGGGCGGAGCCCCAGGGGGACCCAGGTGCCGGGCCGGATCCGACCGCCTGGCCAGCCAGCCAGCGAAGCAGCCAGTCCCGCCAGCCAGCAGCCATCCACCTCAGCCAGCCAGCAGCCGGCCAGTCCCAGCCATCCACCACCAGCAACAGCCATCCAGCCAGCTCAGCCAGGGCCAGATCAGCCCAGCCAGCCAGGCCCAGCGCCAGCCCAGTCCCACAGCCACGGCCCCAACCCGCCCAGGCCCGCCAGCCAGCCCAGCCATGCCCAGCCAGCCCAGCCCGCCCAGCCAGCCCAGGCCCAGTCCCAGCCCAGGCCCAGAGCCTCGCGGAAGCCCAGCCACCCAGCCCGCCTCAGCCAGCACCGCCCAGCCCCGCATGCCCAGCCCTAGCCCAGCCCCGCGCCAGCCTCAGCCCAACCCAGCCCCAGCCCAAGCCCAGCCCAGCCCAGCCATCCCAGCCAAGCCCAGCCCAGCCCAGCCAGTCCCAGCCAGCTCGGCCCAGCCCCACCCAGCCTAGCCAGCCAGCCAGCCCCGCCCAGGCAAGCCCAGGGCCGCAGCCAGCCCAGCCCAGCCGCCCATCCAGCCAGCCATGCCCGACCAGCCCAGCCCAGCCCAGCCAGCGCCAGCCCAGCCCAGCCCAGCCTCAGGCCCAGGCAGGCCCAGCTCCACCAGCCCAGCCCAGCCAGCCCTAGCCCATGCCCAGGCCCAGCCCAACCAGCCCCGCCCAGCCCAGCCAGCCCCCAGCCCAGGCCCAGCCCCAGCCCAGGGTCAGCCCAGCCAGGGCCAGCCCCGCCCAGCCCAGCCCAGCCCGCCCAGCTCAGCCCAGCCCAGCCCAGTCCCGCCCAGCCCAGCCATCCCCAGCCAGCCCAGTCCCACGCCCCAGCCTCAGCCCAGCCCAGCCCAGGCGCAGCCAGTGCCAGCCCAGCCCAGCCAAGCCAGCCACCCATTCCCAGCGCCCGCCCAGCCCAGCCCAGGCCCAGCCAGCAGCCCAGCCCCGCACAGCCCAGCCCAGGCACAGCCCAGGCCCAGCCCCCGCCCAGCCCAGCCAGCCCCAGCCCAACCAAGCCCAGCCCAGCCCAGCCCAGCCCAGCCAGCCCAGGCCCAGCCCAGCCCACCAGCCCAGCCCTAGCGCCAGCCCAGCCCAGCCCCCAGCCCAGCCCACCCAAGCCAGCCCAGCATCCCAGCCAGCGCTCAGCTCCAGGCCCAGCCCTAGCCCGCCGCAGCCAGCCCATCCATCCAGCCCAGCCCCAGCCCAGCCAGCCAGCCCCAGCCAGCCCAGGCCCAGCCCAGCAAGCCCAGCCAGCCAGCCCTATCCCGCCGCCTAGCCAGCCCAAGGGCCAGCCAGCTGTCCGCCCAGGCCCAGGCCAGCCTCAGACCAGCCCGCCCAAGCCCATGCCCAGCGCCAGCCAGCCAGCCAGCCCAGCCCAGCCCCGCCCAGCCCAGTCCCAGCCCAGGCCCAGCCAGGCCCAGCCAGCAGCCCAGCCGCCTGCCAGCCCAGCTCCAGCCATTTTCCCATCCCAGTCCCGCCGCCAGCCTCAGCCCAGCCAGCCCAGGTCCCAGCCCAGCCAGGCCCAGCCCCGCCAGCCCAGCCCCAGCCAGCCCAGCCCAGCCCAGCCCAGCCAGCCAGCCCAGCAGTCGCAGCCCAGCCCAGTCCAAGCCAGCCCAGCCCTAGCCCATGCCAGCCCAGCCAGCCAGCCAACCAGCCCGCCCCAGCCCACCCAGCCCAGCCCAGCCCAGCCAGCCCAGCCCAGCCCAGCCCCGCCCCAGCCCAGCCCAGCCTCAGCCCACCAGCCAGCCCCGCCCAGCCCAGCCAGCCACCCAGCCCAGCCCAGCCCAGCACCAGCCCAGCCCAGCCAGCTCCAGCATCCGAGGCCCAGCGCCAGCCATCCATCCAGCCCAGGCCCAGCCAGGCCAACTCCGCCAAGCCCAGCCCAGCCCAGCCCGAGCTCAGCCCATGCCGAGCCCAGCCCAGCCAGCCCCGCCCAGCCAGCCCTAGCCAGGGCCCATCCCAGCCAAGGCTCAGCCCAGCCCAGCCCATTCCCCAGTCCCAGCCCAGCCCAGCCAAGCCAGCCCAGCCCAGCCCAGCCCAGCCCATCCCCCGCCCAGCCCCAGCCCAGCCCAGCCCAGCCCATGGCCCAGCCCAGCCAGCCGCCAGGTCCCAGCCGAGCCCACCCAGTCCAGCCAGCCCAGCCCAGCCCAGCCCAGATACAGTCCATCCCAGCCAGCCCATGCCCAGCCCAGCCCAGCCCCAGCCCGAGACAAGCAAAAGCCCAGCCAAGCCCAGCCGAGCCCAGCCCAGCCCAGCCCAGCCAGCCCCAGCCTCAGCCCTACACATGGCGCCAGCCCAGCAGCAAGCCCAGGCCCCAGCATGGTCCAGGCCATGCCAGCCCAGAACAGCCCAGCCCCAGCCAGCCATAGCCAGCCCAGCCAGGCCCAGCCCAGCCTCAGCTTCACAGCCAGTCAAAGGCCGCAGCCCATCCCAGCCAGCCGCAGCCCAGCCCAGCCCAGCCAGGGCCCAGCCCAGCCAGTCCCAGCCGGAGCGCGCCAGCCCAGCCCAGCCCCCAGCCAGCCCAGCCAGCCCAGGGCCCAGCCCAGCCCGCCCAGCCCAGCCAGCCAGCCCAGCCACCCAGCCAGTGCCCAGCCCCAGCCCAGCCCAGCCCAGCAGCCCAAGCCCAGCCAGACCAGCCCAGCCCAGCCCAGCCCAGCCCAGCCCAGCCAGGCAGCCCAGCCCAGCCCAGCCCAGCCTAGCCCAGCCCAGCCCAGCCCAGCCTCATCGCAGCCTTAGCCCCGCCCAGCCAGCCCAGCGCAGCCCACCCCAGCCAGCCCAGCCCAGCCAGGCCCCGCCCAGCCAGCCAGCCTAGCCCCAGCAGCCCAGCCCCAGCCTCAGCCCAGCCCAGCCCAGCCCAAGCCCCGCCCAGCCCAGCCCGCCAGGCCCAGCCCAGCCCCGCCCAGGCCCAGCCCCGCCCCAAGTCCCAGCCCAGCCCAGCCCAGGCCCAGCCCAGCCAGCCAGCCCAGCGCCAGCCCAGCCCAGCCGCCCAGCCCATAGGCTCCAGCCCAGCATGCCCAGCCAGCATCCAGCCCAGCCTTGCCCAGCCCAAGCCCGGCCCAGGCAGCCCAGCCTCAGCCCAAGCCCAGCCAGCCCAGTCTCAGCCCACGCCAGACAAGCCCAGCCCCGCCAAGCCCAGCCAGCCCAGCCCAGGCCCAGCCAGCCCCGGCCCAGCCCAGCCCACCCAGCCAGCCCAGCCCAGGCCCAGCCAAGCCAGTCCAGCAATGGCCAGCCCATGCCCAGCAGCCCATGCCCAGCCCAGCAGGCCCAGGGTCCCATGCCCAGCCCAGCCCAGCCCAGTCCCCAGCCCAGACAGCCCAGACCAGCCAGGCCCAATGGTCCATCCAGCCCAGCCCAGCCAGCCCAGCCCAGCCCAGCCCAGCCAGCCCAGCCCCGCCGCAGCCAGCCCAGCCCAGGCCCATCCCAGCCCGCCCAGCCAGGGCCAGCCGCGCCAGCCAGCCCACATCCCCCACAGCGCAACCAACCAGCCCACCACCAAGGCGCACCGACTTGCCAGCCCCACGAGGCAACACATAGCCCACCACCAGAACCACCCTGCCACCCACCATGTCCACCACCAGGGACTCCACACAGCCCACCACACAGCCCACCACCGCCCACCACCTAGCGCCTACAACCAGAGCCCACCACAGCCACCACCAGCCCACCACCAGCCTACCACCAGCCCACCACGAGCCAGCCACCACAAGTCCCCACAGCCCAGCCCACCACGCAGCCCACCACATCCCCCCACCAGCCCACCACAGGCCACACCAGCCCCACCACCAGCACAGCCACCAGCCCACCACCAGCCCACCACCTCACCACCAGCCCACCACCAGCCATCCACTATGCCCACACCATCCAACACCAGCCACCACCAGCCCACCACCAGTCACCATCCAAGCCCACCGCACCAGCCACCACCATGCCCACCTACCAGCCCACCACTCAATGCCACCCACCAGCCCTACCACAGCCCCCCCAGTCCACCACCAGCCCACACCATCCCACCACCAGCCCAACACCAGGCACCACCAGCCCACCACCAGCCCACCCCAGCCCACACCAGCTCCACCACCAAGGCCCACCACTCAGGCCACCCGCCACAGCCCACACAGCTAAACCACCAGCCCACCCCACCCCAAAAAAAGCCACACCAGGCCAACCACCAGCCAAACCACCAGCCACCACGAGCCCACCACCAGCCCACCACAGCCCACCACAGCCAACCACCAGCCAACCACAGCCCACCACCAGCCACCACCAGCCCAAACCACCAGCCACCCCCAGCCCACCACAGCCCACCACCAGGCCAACCACCAGCCGACCCACCATCCCACCACCAGGCAAACCACAGCCAAATCACCAGCCAACCACCAGCCAACCACCAGCGACCCACCAGCCAACCACAGCCCACACGCCCACCTACAGCCACCACCAGCCCACCACAAGCCCACCACCAGCCACACCCGTCCCACCACCAGCACCAACCAGCCCACACCACGCCCCACCAGCCCACCACCAGCCCAACCACCATGCCCCCACCAGCAACACCAGCCAACCACCAGCCCATCCACCAGCCCCACCGCCCAATACACCTAGCCCACCACCATCCCCACCACATGTCGTTTAACCACCAGCCAACCACCAGACAAGCCACCAGCCAACTCACCAGCCACAATCACCAACACACCGAGCCAACCACCAGCCATACCACATCCAACCACCAGCCAACACAAGCCAACCCCCAGGCACCCACCAGCCACCCGCCAAACCAGGCCAACCACCAGGCCACCACTCAGCCCAACCACCAGCCAACCACCACGGCCAAGCACCATCCCAACCAACCAGCCAACACAGCCCCCCACCAGGCCACACACAGCCAACCACCAGCCTAACCTAAAGCCAAACCACCACCAACCACCTAGCCAACCACCAGCCAACCAAATCCAACCACCACGCCAACCACAAAGCCACCACCAGCCAACCACTCCCATCAAAAACCCACCAGCCAACTCCCAGCAGACCCAGCCAACCCCACAGCCATACACCAGCCAACCACAGCCAACCACCAGCCAACCTAACAGCCAACCCACCATCAACCCACCAGCCCAACACAGCCAACCACCAGCCAACCACCTAGCCAACCACCAGCCAACCTACCCAGCCAACCACCAGCCAACACCAACAGTCCTAACCACCAGCCAACCACCCAGCCAACTCACCAGCCAACCCACCACGCCAACCAACCATCCAATCCACCATCCAACCACAATTTCCATCAAACCAGACCAACCAACACATCCAAACCACCATCCAACCACCATCCAACCACCATCCAACCACCATCCAACCACCATCCAACCACCATCCAACCACCATCCAACCACCATCCAACCACCATCCAACCACCATCCAACCACCATCCAACCACCATCCAACCACCATCTCAACCCCATTCCAACCACCATCTCAACCACCATCCAAGCCCATCCAACCACATGCCAAGCGCCATCCCAACCACATCAAAGCGCATCCAAGCGCATCCAAGCGCATCCAAAGCGCCATCAAGCGCCATCCAAGCTCCCATCCACTCGGCATCCAAGCGCCACCACGGGCATTCACGCGCCATCCAAGGCCCCTCAACGCGCATCCAAAGCGCCATCCAGGCGCCATCCAAGCGCCATCCAAGCGCCATCCAAGCGCCATCCAAGCGCCATCCAAGCGCCATCCAAGCGCCATCCAAGCGCCATCCAAGCGCCATCCAAGCGCCATCCAAGCGCCATCCAAGCGCCATCCAAGCGCCATCCAAGCGCCATCCAAGCGCCATCCAAGTCCCGAATCCAATGAGCAATCCAACGACATCCAAAGCGCCATCCAACGAGCAATCTCAAGAGAAATCAAGCGCATCCAAGCG